>OY829543.1:9261786-9460475 GCA_963691705.1 Viola odorata
GAGACATGATCGAGAGTGGCCGAGGCCCTCGGCCAGGGCTCGAGCTCGACATTTCCAGAAGCCGAGCCCCTCGGCCAGGGCGTGGGCACGGGCCGTGGCCGAGGGCCATGGCCGAGAGGTCCTGAGCCGAGGCCGAGCGTGTGCGCGAGAGTGGCCGAGTGTGTGCGCGAGAGGTGCTGAGACATGCGCGAGAGTGGCCAAGGCCCTCGGCCATGACTCGAGCCCGGCAAGTTCAGCAGCCGCGCCCCTCGGCCATGACGTGGGCACGGGTCGTGGCACCGAGGGCCATGGCCGAGAGGTCCTGAGCCGTGGGCGAGAGTGTGCGCGAGATGTGCTGAGAGATGCGCGAGAGAGGCCGAGGCCCTCGGCCAGGGCTCGAGCCCGGCATTTCCAGCAGCCGAGCCCCTCGGCTAGGGCTCGAGCCCGACATTTCCAGCAAAAATTGATGTCTGTTGCTCTCACTTCCATGATTTATAATAATCCTCTTTAGGGGGGTAGGTGGTCTCTCCCCAGGCTTGGCCAGCCCTACCAAGCCCCCTACCCAAGCCTTGGGTACCTTGGCTTCGGCAATGGGAACCTCGGCCTGGGCAGGGGTAGCACATGCTGCGGGTACGGTGGCGGGCCAAGCTGCCACCCCGGCGGCGCTCCGGTGACCACGGTGCCTCGAGCCCTGGGCACTGTGGGACGGATGCAGAGGGCTTGGGGGCGGCGGCGCTGCTTTACGACCACGGCGCCGCCGCCGCCGGCGATGGTGGCTTTACGGAAAAATCAATTTGTGGGCGAAAAAAGTCAATTTGTGGGCCGTTTGCGGAAAAAATGAAACGATTTGTGGGCTATTTGTGGAGCAATGGCCAAGGGGCCGTGGAATGGTGGTGGAGCAATGCACGAGGGCACTAAAATGACGGCTTAGCATGCGTAGTAGTATTCGAGGGGCACCCCATTGCGGGGTGTCTGGTCAATGTGTTAGCATGCACGGCCGCGGTGCCATAATTTCGGCATCTCCACTATTCTAAGCCATTTCCACCGTGCCCTTGGCCATTGCTCGGCGATGGCTCAGTAATGCCTAGCAATGGCTAAGGGGGCGTGGAATGGTGGTGGAGCAATGCACGAGGGCACCAAAATGACGGCTTAGCATGCGCAGCAGTATTCGAGGGGCACCATATTGCGGGGTGTCTAGTCAATGTGTTAGGCGAAGCCTTAGCATACAACCTAAAGCCGAAGTGATTAATTTAGATCAACGGAATAATTTATTTCACACACGGTGTTTGGTAAAAGAGCGAGTTTGTTCAATCATCATAGACAATAGAAACTTTACTAATTGTGCATGTGACTTACTTGTACACAAACTCAACTTACCATTGATTGAGAAGTCGAAGTCATACAAACTTCAATGGATGACTAATGGTGAGGAGTTAGAAGTAGCACACCATGTGCTTATTCCGTTTACCATTGAAGCTTTGAGAGTAGTGTCTATTGTGACGTTGTACCCATGACTTCAAGTCATATTATTTTGGGAAGACCGTGGTAATTTGATATGAAGGCGGTTCACAAGGGCGAGAGAAATCGTTATTCGGTTGTTAAGGACAGGGGCGGATCCAGGAATTTTATTCAGGGTGGGCGGGGGTTCGGGGAAGCAATCGTGACCGTGGTAATTTTTTTTTTTTTAGTATTTTAAAGGGAAAGCAAACGAGCTGAACGAAAAATTAGAAAAATGTTTAAGAGTATTTGTATCCGTCACTAAATAACAAATATTCAAATAAACTTAACAAAAAGATGAATAAAAAGACTATAGAAAAAAATTAATTATACATTAGAATTCATACAATATACGTAGTTTTTACAATTGTTCTCTACGAGTTTTCATTTTTTGATATTCTTGTATGATTCTCTCATTCTCTACACTATCAAAAATATATTTTTCAACATAAGTAATCAAACAATCATTTAACATATCATCTCCCATACGGTTCCGCAGTCGATTCTTCCCAATGCTCATATAAGAAAAAGTTCTTTCCACTGTCGCAGTTGCAACCGGTAAAATCAAAGCTAGCTTCAAGAGTAAATACACCAATGGACAGACAATATGCTTTTTTCTTTCAACTAACTTTTCGGAAAGATCATGAATCCCTTTCAAATTTGAAAATCCAACATCCGACCGCATATCCAAACTGATATGAGATATACAAACCAGATTAATATGATTACTAAAAAATACAAAATCGATAAAGAACGATTAAGGAAAGAATTTGATCATCCTTCAAATGATAACATAAGAACTCATTTCTTTAGTTATTACACAAAAGAACAAAGAGACAGTATAAGAGAACAGTTCTATACATATCTAAATGAAGTACGAATACATATACCAATCTTTACTTGGTTCAAAAGACACAAAGAATTATTAGATACTAGCAATATAAATGTTATAAAGACACTAGTTCAAACTTGGAAAACTGCCACAAACGATGAAGTTAAGGCAGTATATCCACCACTTGAAGAAATCAAGATAAAACACCGTAGTTATGATATTTCAGCGTCACCCTTAAAAGATGTAAAAGAAGAAAACTGAGAAATTAAGCTAAAAGATATAAAAAATATACAGTCCCAGAATAATTATACAAATATCTTACTAAATACTATGGCACAACAACTTAATACAATAGAAGAGAATACTCCTCCTAAAGTGCATTACACAGGATATACATATGTAGGAGAAGGAAGCAAGACTCCAGTAGAAAAACCCCTAAAGATTAGTAATCCATTAATCAAACCCAATACCATGCCAGGATTCAAAGAAAACTTTAAACTCTCAAGAGAGGATTCACTCTTACAAAAGATTAGTCAAGAATTAGATAAGATAAACACAAAAGCAAAGAATCAAATGTCAGTTTTAACCAAAGAAAATCTAGAAACAATATCAGATCAATTCAAGGAACTAGAAATAAATAAAATAAAAGGAACAAATTACTAAAGACCAGATATTAAACATTTTTATCCAAGACCTTCTTTTCCTGATATGCAATCAGAAAACAAAAGTACTAGACAACAAAATAAATACGATGGTCTGAGCATAGATGAATGGAATTTAGATGGTCAAAGTAAACATGAAATCATGAGTATGCTAGCAACCATGCTAATGGCAGCTATAGCGCACAAAACAAGAAATAACACTGATAAACAAGTAGCTTATATACTAATGGCTGGATTTTTTGGAATGCTTAAAGGATGGTGGGATAATTATCTCACTGCAGCAGAAAAATTAGCCATAATGAACGCCACGAGAATGGAAGAAAATGAAGAAGTAGAAGATGCTACAAATGTTTTAATATTTTCTATTTTAAAATATTTTATTGGAAAACCTGAACAAATTCAGGAAGAAACAACAGAAATACTTATGAATTTAACCTGTCCTAAACTATAGGATTTTTCATGGTATAAAGATATGTTCTTATCTAAAGTATTCTTAAAGGACGACTGTAGTCTTCCTTTTTGGAAAGAAAAATTTATATCAGGACTTCCCAGGTTATTTGCAGAGAAAGTTAAAACTAAGATAAAAGAAGCTAACCAAGGAATAATACCTTACGAGGATTTAACTTATGGAGAGTTAATAGCCCATATAAATACAGTAGGATTATCCCTCTTTACAGACTTAAAATTAAAAGCAAAACTGAAAAGAGATAATCTACTAGGCAGAAAAGAATTGGGATCTTTCTGCTCTAAATACGGTTACGAATCCATTAGAGCCCCATCTAGAAGTTATAAAAAACAAAGCAAGCAATACAGAAAACCTTATAAACCTAAATATACGGATAAACACAAAGAAAGGCCTTTTAAACCATATAAGAAGTCTTTTCATAAGAAAAAAATGCAATAATTATAAAAGAAAAGGGAAATCAAGCTTTAATACACCTACCTGCTATAAATGCGGACAAACAGGTCACTACTAAAACAATTGTAAAATGAAGGGAAAAATACAAGCTCTAGAATGTGAAGAGGAGTTCAAGGAAGAACTTATACAACTACTAAATGACATAGAAATTGATGAAGAAATTATGAGTAGTAATAATGAAGCAATATACGAAATGCAAGAAAATACTTCTGAAGAAGAAATAAACTCAGCAGAAGAAGAAGAAGATAGCATATGTGCTTGTTCTTATAAACAAATCAATGTTATCACTAAAGAAACAGACTTATTAATGGAACTAATTGGTAAGGTCAATAATGCAGATACACAAAGAGAATATTTAGAAAAACTTCAGGATGTAATTAATAGTGACAAAAAGGCAAAATCTATACGACCTTATACTATGAAAGATGTAATAAGCAGATTCTCCAAACAAGAATCGGCAGTAACAATTCAAGACTTAAAAGAAGAGATTAGAAAAATCAAGGCAGAAATAAAAACTTTGCAAACAGAAAATACTCAACTTAATATAAGAATGAGTATGTTAGAAGACAAAGAAAACAATGATGAGAATCGAGAAAAGGAAATAGAGAATTATGAAGATCTAAATTTAGATATTAATAATGAAGCTTTGGGAATAGCTAAGGAAGAAGAACATTATTTGAATGTAATATCTAGAATTGAATACCAAAAATGGCATGTAAACTTAGAATTAAAATTAGACAATGACTTTCATATTAATATTGTAGCCTTAATAGACTCTGGTGCAGACCAAAATTGTATACAAGAAGGACTAATACCCACTCAATATTACGAGAAAACTAAAGAGCGTTTATATGCAGCGAATTGGGAAAAATTAGATATCAGGTATAAACTGTCAAAAGCATATATTTGTAAAGAAGGATTCTGTTTTAGGCAGTCTTTCATACTAGCTAAAGATTTAAGAAAAAAAATAATATTAGGGACACTATTCCTAACACAAATTTGTCCATTCAGAGTAGAACATGAGGGAATCTGGACTAAAGCAAAAGGTACAGATATCTGCTTTAAATTCATAGAAAGACCTAGACAAAAAGATTTAAATATAATAAAAAATTATTCCATAACACAAAATATTATGTTAATACAAAAAAGGAAACATTTGCATTTTCTCACAAAAGAAATAAATTATAAGAAAATAGAGAAAGAATTTCAAACTCTTTTAAATCAAAAGAAAGCAAAAGAATTTCAAGAATTATTTGAAAAAGAAGTTTGTGCAGAAGTTCCAAATGCATTTTGGAACAGAAAGAAATATGTAATAAATTTACCATACGAAAAAAACTTTGATGAGAAAAATATACCCACAAGAGCTAGACCTATTCAAATGAATAAAGAACTTATGGAATACTATAAGAAAGAAATACAATCCTTACTAGACAAAAAACTGATAAGACCTAGTAAATCCCCATACATTGATGACGTGCTAGTATATTCAAAATCAGTAACAGAGCACTTTCATCATCTAAATAAGTTTCTTAAAATTTTAAAGAAAATGGACTTGTTACTGATTTTGAATATACTAGCACGTCATCAATGTATGGGGATTTACTAGGTCTTATCAGTTTTTTGTCTAGTAAGGATTGTATTTCTTTCTTACAGTATTCCATAAGTTCTTTATTCATTTGAATAGGTCTAGCTCTTGTGGGTATATTTTTCTCATCAAAGTCTTTTTCGTATGGTAAATTTATTACATATTTCTTTCTGTTCCAAAATGCATTTGGAACTTCTGCACAAACTTCTTTTTCAAATAATTCTTGAAATTCTTTTGCTTTCTTTTGATTTAAAAGAGTCTGAACTTCTTTCTCTATTTTCTTATAATTTATTTCTTTTATGAGAAAATGCAAATGTTTCCTTTTTTGTATTAACATAATATTTTGTGTTATGGAATAATTTTTTATTATATTTAAATCTTTTTGTCTAGGTCTTTCTATGAATTTAAAGCAGATATCTGTACTTTTTGCTTTAGTCCAGATTCCATCATGTTCTACTCTGAATGGATAAATTTGTGTTAGGAATGGTGTCCCTAATATTATTTTTTTTCCTAAATCTTTAGCTAGTATGAAAGACCGCCTAAAACAGAATCCTTCTTTACAGATATATGCTTTTGACAGTTTATACCTGATATCTAATTTTTCCCAATTCGCTGCATATAAACGCTCTTTAGTTTTCTCGTAATATTGAGTGGGTATTAGTCCTTCTTGTATACAATTTTGGTATGCACCAGAGTCTATTAAGGCTACAATATTAATATGAAAGTCATTGTCTAATTTTAATTCTAAGTTTACATGCCATTTTTGGTATTCAATTCTAGATATTACATTCAAATAATGTTCTTCTTCCTTAGCTATTCCCAAAGCTTCATTATTAATAGCTAAATTTAGATCTTCATAATTCTCTATTTCCTTTTCTCGATTCTCATCATTGTGTTCTTTGTCTTCTAACATATTCTTATATTAAGTTGAGTATTTTCTGTTTGCAAAGTTTTTATTTCTGCCTTGATTTTTCTAATCTCTTCTTTTAAGTCTTGAATTGTTACTACCGATTCTTGTTTGGAGAATTTGCTTATTACATCTTTCATAGTATAAGGTCGTATAGATTTTGCCTTTTTGTCACTATTAATTACATCCTGAAGTTTTTCTAAATATTCTCTTTGTGTATCTGCATCATTGACCTTACCAATTAGTTCCATTAATAAGTCTGTTTCTGTAGTGATAACATTGATTTGTTTATAAGAACAAGCACATATGTTATCTTCTTCTTCTTCTGCTGAGTTTATTTCTTCTTCAGAAGTATTTTCTTGTATTTCGTATATTGCTTCATTATTAGTACTCATAATTTCTGCATCAGTTTCTGTGTCATTTAATAGTTGTATAAGTTCTTCCTTGAACTTCTCTTCACATTCTAGAGCTTGTATTTTTCCCTTCATTTTACAATTGTTTTGGTAGTGACCTGTTTGTCCACATTTATAGCAGGTAGGTGTATTAAAGCGATTTCCCTTTTCTTTTATAATTATTGCATTTTTTCTTATGAAAAGACTTCTTATATGGTTTAAAAGGCCTTTCTTTGTGTTTATCCGTATATTTAGGTTTATAAGGTTTTCTATATTGCTTGCTTTGTTTTTATAACTTCTTGATGGGGCTCTAATGGTTTCGTAACCGTATTGAGAGCAGAAAGATCCCAATTCTTTTGTCTAGTAGCTTATCGCTTTTCAGTTTTGCTTTTAATTTTAAGTCTGTACAGAGGGATAATCCTACTGTATTTATATGGGCTATTAACTCTCCATACGTTAAATCCTCGTAAGGTATTATTCCTTGGTTAGCTTCTTTTATCTTAGTTTTAACTTTCTCTGCAAATAACCTGGGAAGTCCTGATATAAATTTTTCTTTCCAAAAAGGAAGACTACAGTCGTCCTTTAAGAATACTTTAGATAAGAACATATCTTTATACCATGAAAAATCCTGTAGTTTAGGACAGGTTAAATTCATAAGTATTTATGTTGTTTCTTCCTGAATTTGTTCAGGTTTTCCAATAAAATGTTTTAAAATAGAAAATATTAAAACATTTGTAGCATCTTCTACTTCTTCATTTTCTTCCATTCTCGTGGCGTTCATTATGGCTAATTTTTCTGCTGTAGTGAGATAATTATCCCACCATCCTTTAAGCATTCCGGAAAATCCAGCCATTAGTATATAAGCTACTTGTTTATCAGTGTTATTTCTTATTTTGTGCGTTGTAGCTGCCATTAGCATAGCTGCTAGCATACTCATGATTTCATGTTTACTTTGACCGTCTAAATTCCATTCATCTATGCTCAAACCATCGTATTTATTTTATTGTCTAGTACTTTTATTTTCTGATTGCATATCAGGAAAAGAAGGTTCTGGATAAAAATGTTTAATATCTGGTCTTTGGTAATTTGTTCCTTTTATTTTATTTATTTCTAGTTCCTTGAATTGATCTGATATTGTTTCTAGATTTTCTTTGGTTAAAACTGACATTTGATTCTTTGCTTTTGTGTTTATCTTATCTAATTCTTGACTAATCTTTTGTAAGAGTGAATCCTCTCTTGAGAGTTTAAAGTTTTCTTTGAATCCTGGCATGGTATTGGGTTCGATTAATGGATTACTAATCTTTAGGGGTTTTTCTACTGGAGTCTTGCTTCCTTCTCCTACATATGTATATCCTGTGTAATGCACTTTAGGAGGAGTATTCTCTTCTATTGTATTAAGTTGCTGTGCCATAGTATTTAGTAAGATATTTGTATAATTATTCTGGGACTGTATATTTTTTATTTCTTTTAGCTTAATTTCTTTGTTTTCTTCTTTTACATCTTTTAAGGGTGACGCTGAAATATCATAACTACGGTGTTTTATCTTGATTTCTTCAAGTGGTGGATATACTGCCTTAACTTCATCGTTTGTGGCAGTTTTCCAAGTTTGAACTGGTGTCTTTATAACATTTATATTGCTAGTATCTAATAATTCTTTGTGTCTTTTGAACCAAGTAAAGAAAGGTATATGTATTCGTACTTCATTTAGATATGTATAGAACTGTTCTCTTATACTGTCTCTTTGTTCTTTTGTGTAATAACTAAAGAAATGAGTTCTTATGTTATCATTTGAAGGATGATCAAATTCTTTCCTTAATCATTCTTTATCGATTTCGTATTTTTTAGTAATCATATTAATCTGGTTTGTATATCTCATATCACTTTCTGTAGGTGATGGTGACTTTACTGGTTCTTGTTCACAAGTCTGAAAACTATTTTGATCTGTATAAATTGGTCTGGGTATTGTTCGGTTAAAATCAACTCCTGTCAAATTTATTCCTGTTAAAACAGAGTTTGATTGACTTCTAATAAGTCTAGATCTTGGTACTTCGATACTACTAGTCGATCTTCTAAAGGTTGTGATTTGTGAGGATTCTTGTGGTCTAAATTCTATAATATTAATACTTCGTCTATGTGGTTCAAATATTAATCTAATATTTCCCTCGTCATCTTCTTCTGTCCTTGCAGGTTGGGTTCTAGGTACTAGTGATCTGGATTCATTTACTCGTGGTAAAATCCATTCGTCAGGAAAGGTTACTTGATCCCATTGTAAAAGTTTCGGAGTTTGTATCATAGCATGTTCGGTATTGGCTTTTATTAAAAGGGATTCATTTTTGGGTGAATGTCTTAAAGCTTTTGGGTTTATGTTGGTGGACATAACCTTGTAATAGATTCTGTATATCAAAGCTACACCTTTAGAACCTTCAATCATGTTGTCTGAAGTATCGATATTTAGAACTAAGACTTTTAGTATGTTGGGATCTGTTAATGAAACTGTAAAGTTTGGATAGCAATTTAGATAGACTGGTCCTTGTGTCAAGTTTGACTGAAATATAGTTAATAGGGAATCATTAAAACTTTTAAATCTTGCATCTCTTAAACACATTAGGATAGGAGTATCCATTCCTAACCGGTATAAAGGTTTGGCGGCTATTTGTACTAATCCAATATGTAAGAATTTATATATTCTTTCTAAAATTCCTGATTTGTCTTTCCTCAATCATTTGAATTGTCTTTTGTAAGGAGTTTACTAGAACTGTTCTTTCTGTCATTTCTATGACATAGTCGTGAAATAATTTAAAAGATCCTATTTCGTATATGTCTTTTACCTTTTCTTTAGGAATCGTCCAATTTCTAAGTTGTTGCTCTATTTTTGCAATATGCACTTCTTGTCTATTATAGTCATCTAAATCGTCTTGTTCTTCATGCTTATTATTATTATTATTGCTACTAGAACTTCCAAAAAGACTACTAATTCTTTCCATGATGTCAGAGATCAACAACTATCTTTCTGCAGAGATAAAGATAAGGTTATTCTAATCCTTCTTTTCTCTTACTACAGTTGGTTTTTTGGGTAAATTCGTCGGGACCACCTACCACACTGGGTTTTACGGCTAAACCAACGGATTTAACGATTGACCAATGCCGAAGTTACCTAAAACCTCTTGTGGTGAGAGCTTGGAAGAGTCTGAACTTCCTTACCCTTACCCCCTCTAGAAAGAGAGCGACTTATATATACCCCAAAATGATGGAAGTTATCTTCGAAGACGATCCGGTTCCCAGTCAGCAGGGGTCAAGATTTTTAGTATTCTGCATTTTGAGTATATGTATTTTTCAGGATGTTCTGGTCTGGTATGGTGGGTGATTTCAATTGAGTCAGAATCCACAAGGATGAATTCATAGAAGGTTCTAGTTTTGTCTAATGATTCTGGAATGTATGTGAAGTCTCTAGGGAAAACATGTGAGATTATGGTTCTGAGATCGAATCCATATTCGGGCTCTATGTATGCAATATTTTGAAGGCTTGGTTTATTGACAGGATGGTTTATGTTGGGCTTAGTCTGAGTCTGCGACCTAGGTATTGTTCCAAGCCTAGCTTTGTCCAACCCCTACAAGTCCAGCCCATCAGATCTCCAGCTTCTATATCTCATAGACCAACCGTTCTTGGAACAATACCTAGGCCGCCGACTCAGACTAAGCCCAACATAAACCATCCTGTCAATAAACCAAGCCTTCAAAATATTGCATACATAGAGCCCGAATATGGATTCGATCTCAGAACCATAATCTCACATGTTTTCCCTAGAGACTTCACATACATTCCAGAATCATTAGACAAAACTAGAACCTTCTATGAATTCATCCTTGTGGATTCTGACTCAATTGAAATCACCCACCATACCAGACCAGAACATCCTGAAAAATACATATACTTAAAATGCAGAATACTAAAAATCTTGACCCTTACTGACAGGAATATGAATTTGTATACCCAAAGAACATTCTTGTGCTTGAGAGTCAACAGTTCATGTATCTAGGGAATAATAGGAGGATAATTAAATTTGTAATAAATTATTTTGTTCCAATTGCATGATTCTATCTTTAAACACCTGATTATGGCACAATACAGATGTAGGATATTTGGGGTATTGGTTAGGCCATGGTAATGCGGGATGGAGTTGTGGATTAAAGCATCTGAGCATTTTATGTGGTGAGATGGATGATTAAAAATAAATATTTTCTGATTTTTATCTTTTGTGTGGTATTGTTTTTGTTTTGTTTATCGAGTCAGTATGCTTGGGGGCAAGCATAGTTTAAGTGTGGGGGAATTTGAATGAGCATTAATTTCTCATACTTTTACTGTCTAATTACTTGTAAATTGGGCAGTAAAGCTATTGATTTCTATGGATTCTCCCTACTTTTGCAGAAATTACTTGGAGGCTGATAAAAAGGAGAACATCACCTGCGGAGCACAAAATCAGACATCCGAAACTATCTTGGCCGCAGGCTTGGCCAAGACAGCCGCGATAGAGACAGACTGCAGCAAGAGACTTTGGGCAAAGCGCAAGGATGCGAGGTGGTGATTGCAATAGAGAACGGGATTTGAGGGATCAACTGCAATGAAGATTATCAGCAAGAATCCTTAACTGGATGCATGATGAGATATGTTCTGTCATATAAGTCAGGATTCATTCCTTCGAGACTTATACCAGCTTTACAAGTCCAACCACCCAAATCACCAGCCTCAATAACCCAAAGATCAACTATATTAGGCAATATACCAAGACCACAAAACCAGACATACTAGACAAAAGCCCAAGACAAAACAGGCCCAATACTCAAGCCTTTTGCCAAGAATATTGGATACATCGAACCAGAATATGGATCGGATATCAGGTCCATTACTTCAAACCTGTTTCCTAAAGACTTTCACTACATTCCAACAGACTTAGAAAAAACCAGAAACTTTTATGAGTTTATACTAGTAGACACAGACTCAGTAGAAATTTCTCACGAGACTACCGAAGCAAGAGGAAAAAGAAGATAATAAACAATTTTACCTTTGTCACCAAGAGAAAGATAACTATTAACCTTTGATATCATGGAAAGATTCAGTAATATCTTTGGGAACTCTAGTCAGAATAATCAAGAGGAAATAAATGATGACTTAGAAGATTATAACAGACAAGAGTTGCATATAGCAAAAATAGAACAACATCTAAAAAATTGGACTATCCCAAAAGAAAGCATAAAGAATATATACGAAATTGGATCTTTTAGATTATTTCATGATTATGTAATTGAAACTACAGAAAGAACAATCCCGATAAATTTCGAACAAAAAACAGTTCAAATAATGGAAAAAAGACAGATTGAAAAATTCAGAAAGAAATATAGATTTATGCATATTGGATTAATTCAGATAGCAGCTAAACCACTTTACAGACTTGGTATGGATTCACCAATCCTCATGTGTTTAAGAGATGCAAGATTTAAAAGATTTGATGACTCTTTATTAGCAATATTTCAGACAAACTTAACTAGAGGACCAGTTTACCTAAACTATTATCCAAATTTCATGGTTTCATTAACAGATCCAAATATACTAAAAGCTTTAACACTCAATCTAAACGTTCTCGATAATATACTTGAAGGATCAAAAGGAATTGCAATAATATACAGAGTTTATTATAAAGTTATGTCAACAAATATAAATCCAAAATCCTTAAGACATTCCCCTAAAGATGAATCGCTTTTGATTGAAGCCAATACTGAACATGCGATGATCCAGACGCCAAAATTATTGAAATGGAATCAGGTAACCTTTCCAAATGAATGGATTCTATCTGGGATTAACGAATCACAATCCATAGTACCTAGAACTCAACCTGCAAGAGCAGAAGAAGACGACAATGGAAATATTAGATTAATATTTGAACCACACAGAAGAAGCATAAATATAACTGATTTTCAACCTTCAGAAACTGCTAATATTATCAACTCTAGAGGAACAGCAAGTAGTCGTAGACTAAGTAGAAGCCAATCAAACTCCGTTTTGATAGGGATAAATTTAACAGGAGTCGATTTTGACCGAACAATACCTAGACCAATTTATACAGATCAAAATAGTTTTCAGACTTGTGAACAAGAACCAATAAGGACACCGTCACCCACAGAAAGTGACATGAGATATACAAATCAAATTAATATGATCACTAAAAAATATGAAATCAACAAAGAAAGATTGAGAAAAGAATTTGATCATCCTTCCAATGATAACATAAGAACTCATTTCTTTAATTATTATACAAAAGAACAAAAAGATAGTATAAGAGAACAGTTCTATACATATTTAAATGAAGTAAGAATATATGTACCTTTCTTTACTTGGTTCAAAAGACATAAAGAACTATTAGAAACTAACAATATAAATGTTATAAAAACACCAGTTCAAACTTGGAAAACCGCCACAAACGATGAAGTTAAGGCAGTATATCCATCGCTCGAAGAAATCAAGATAAAACACCGTAGTTATGATATTTGAAAGAAGAAAACAGAGATATTAAGTTAAAAGATATAAAAAATATACAATCGCAGAATAATTATACAAATATCTTACTAAATACTACGGCACAACAACTTAATACGATAGAAGAAAATACTCCCCCTAAAGTTCATTATATAGGATATACATACGTAGGAGAAGGAAGTAAAACTCTAGTAGAAAAACCCTTAAAAATAAGTAATCCGTTAATCAAACCCAATACCATGCCAGGATTTAAAGAAAACTTTAAACTCTCGAGAGAAGATGTACTCTTACAGAAAATTAGTCAAGAATTAGATAATATAAACACAAAAGCAAAGAATCAAATCTCAGTCTTAACCAAAGAAAATCTAGAAACAATATCAGATCAATTCAAGGAACTAGAAATAAATAGAATAAAAGGAACAAATTACCAAAGACCGGATATTAAACATTTTTATCCAAGACCCTCTTTTCCCGATATGCAATCAAAAAACAAAAGTACTAGACAACAGAATAAATATGATGGTTTGAGCATAGATGAATGGAATTTAGATGGACAAAGTAAACACGAAACCATGAGTATGCTAGCAGCCATGCTAATGGCAGCTACGGCGCATAGAACAAGAAGTAACACTGACAAACAAGTAGCATATATTTTAATGGCCGGATTTTCTGGAATGCTTAAAGGATGGTGGGATAATTATCTTACACCAGCAGAAAAATTAGCCATAATGAACGCTACTAGAATGGAAGATAATGAAGAAGTAGAAGATGCTACGAATGTTTTAATATTTTCTATTTTAAAACATTTCATTGGAAAACCTGAACAAATTCAAGAAGAAACAACAGAAATACTAATGAATTTAACCTGTCCTAAGCTACAGGATTTTTCATGGTATAAAGACATGTTTTTATCTAAAGTATTCTTAAAGGATGATTGTAGTCTTCCTTTTTGGAAAGAAAAATTTATATCAGGACTTCCCAGGTTATTTGCAGAAAAAGTTAAGACTAAGATAAAAGACGCTAATCAAGGAATAATACCATACGAAGATCTAACTTATGGAGAATTAGTAGCATATATAAATACAGTAGGATTATCCCTCTGTACAGACTTGAAATTAAAAGCAAAACTGAAAAGTGATAAGCTATTAGGCAGAAAAGAATTGGGATCTTTCTGCTCTCAATATCGCAAATTGGGAAAAATTAGACATCAAGTATAAACTGTCAAAAGCATACATCTGTAAAGAAGGATTCTGTCTTAGACAATCCTTCATATTAGCTAAAGACCTAGGACAAAAGGTATTATTAGGAACACCCTTTTTAACACAGATTTGCCCATTCAGAGTAGAATATGATGGAATCTGGACTAAAGCCAAAGGAACAGAAATCTGTTTTAAGTTTATAGAAAAACCTAGACGAAAAGATCTAAATGTTATAAAAGATTATTCTATAACTAAGAATATCATGCTTATGCAAAAAAGAAGACATATACATTTTCTCACCAAAGAAATAAACTATAAAAGGGTAGAAGAAGAAATTCAAACACCCTTTAATCAGAAAAGAGTTAAAGAATTTCAAGAAAGATTCAAAAAAGAAGTTTGCGCAGAAGTTCCAAATGCATTTTGGAATAGAAAGAAATATGTGATATATTTACCATATGAAAGAGACTTTAATGAGAAAAATATGCCTACTAGAGCTAGACCTATTCAGATGAATAAAGAATTAATGGAATATTGTAAAGAAGAAATACAATCCTTATTAAACAAGAAATTAATAAGACCCAGTAAATCTCCATGGTCGTGTGCAGCTTTTTATGTACAGAACCATGCTGAGCTTGAAAGAGGAGCGCCTAGACTTGTGATAAATTACAAACCTTTAAACAAAGCCCTTATACAATTTGAGAAAAATTATCACAAAACTTTGAGAAAAGCTTTCAAACATCTTGAGCAACATCACTGTAAGTTTTAATACGCTTTAAGTTTTATACAACGTCTTCATTATACTTCAAAGCTTTCTTAAATGTTTTAAATTTGTGTTTTCTCATATACATGCATTATGTCTATTTGGGATAAATTAGCTACGTGTTTAGCTGTATTAAGGACTGATAGACTTTCAGATTTAGAACACCTTAGACAAGAATTAGTATCACACTTGACTTTTATGCATCAAGCTTATATTGAAGACCTAAACCCTTATAATAAAGATGAAAATGATAACGCCGTTCCATTATCGTCAGACAGAACTCCATTGTGGAATGAAGATTTAATTAAAATAGAACTTTTAAGAAACATGGTTATAGCAACAAATAAAACTATAGATAAAGTTTATAAAACAATAAATAGAGATCAAAGAACAGTTAATACACCTTCACCTAATCAGACATCAGTTTATAGAACTAATTATCATCAATATATCTTCAGACCAAGAGCACGAGGAGCTGCAATTAGACCTTCCTTTGATCAACCTCCTAGTTTTAGACCCACTATCTCTAGACCTTCATCTTCTCAATCTTCGAGACCTTATCCAAGACGACCTAATAAGACCCAGTCAATCTCCATGGTCGTGTGCAGCTTTTTATGTACAGAACCATGCTAAGCTTGAAAGAGGAGCGCCTAGACTTGTGATAAATTATAAACCTTTAAACAAAGCTCTCAAATGGATTAGGTATCCTATACCTAATAAAGGAGATCTAATAAAAAGATTACATAGAGCAACAATATTCTCCAAGTTCGACATGAAATCTGGATTTTGGCAAATCCAAATTAAAGAAGATAGATATAAGACAGCATTCACGGTCCCATTAGGACATTACGAATGGAATGTAATGCCTTTTGGCTTAAAAAATGCACCCTCAGAATTTCAAAAAATGATGAATGACATTTTAAACCCATACACCAAATTTACTATAGTATACATTGATGATGTACTAGTCTTCTCAAAGTCAGTAACTAAGCACTTCCATCATCTTAACAAATTTTTAAAAATATTAAGGGAAAATGGACTTGTAGTATCAGCATCAAAGCTGAAACTATGTCAGACTAACATAAGATTTTTAGGATTCAACATTCATCAAGGTATGTTTAGTCCTATAAGTAGATCGATAGAATATGCTAGTAAATTCCCAGACGAGATAAAAGACAAAACTCAACTACAAAGATTTTTTGGATGTTTAAATTATGTTTCAGACTTTATAAAAGATCTTAGATCAACTTGTTCAATTTTATATGCAAGATTAAAAAAGACTCCTACTGAGTGGACAGAGGAACACACTGCAGTAGTAAAACTTATCAAAGAAAAGGTTAAAAACCTTCCATGCTTAGGTATTCCAGATCCTTTAGCAAAACTAATAGTAGAGACAGACGCATCAGACATAGGATACGGAGGAATACTAAAACAAGAAATTGAAGGCAAAGAACGGTTAATTAGATACTATTCAGGATTGTGGATAGAATCTCAAAAGAATTATTCAACTATAAAGAAGGAATTTTTAGCCATTGTTTTATGCATCAACAAATTTCAAGATGATGTTTTTAACAAAAAAATTCTTTTACGAATAGACTGTCAAAGTGCAAAATTTGTTTTAGAAAAAGATGTTAAAAACCTTGTTGCAAAACAGATTTTTGCCAGATGGAAAGCCTTGCTTTCAAATTTTGATTTTCAAATACAATATATCTCAGGAAAAGACAACTCTTTACCAGACTTTCTATCCAGAGAATTTCTACAGGGAAAGAAAAATGACGACCAAGGTGGATCCAAAGAAGAAAACAAAAGCATCATACGCAATGACAATATCAGGCATACCAGACTCACCAAATAGATTTGATAACTTAAGACCACAGACACCAAGACCACAAACACCGATCTCAAAGACATTAGACCCAAACCTGTTCCTACAAGGAATTATAGGCCCAAGAACTCCTTCTAGACTTATACCAGCTTTACAAGTCCAACCACCCAAATCACCAGCCTCAATAACCCAAAGATCAACTATATTAGGCAATATACCAAGACCACAAAACCAGACATACCAGACAAAAGCCCAAGACAAAACAGGCCCAATACTCAAGCCTTTTGCCAAGAATATTGGATACATCGAACCAGAATATGGATCGGATATCAGGTCCATTACTTCAAACCTATTTCCTAAAGACTTTCACTACATCCCAACAGACTTAGAAAAAACCAGAAACTTTTATGAGTTTATACTAGTAGACACAGACTCAGTAGAAATTTCTCACGAGACTACCGAAGCAAGACCAGACAGATACTCATATTCGAAGTGCAGAATTCTTAGAGTCTTGACACCAACAGACTGGAAAATGAACTCATACACACAAAGAATGTTTTCACAACCTTTCATCCCTAAAGGTTTTGATTACCATGACTACCAGATGGCATGGCATCATGCATTCTTATACTCGACAGGAGGACACTCGTGGTTCTTCCATTTTGACAGAAATATTTCAGTCAACTTTCCAATATGGTTCCATAGATGGTGGCATCACTTTGGTGCACATGAAATCTGCTTTCCAGACCCAATTTTAGAAGGATATGGAGCTTTTGTTCAGAAGTATCCAGATTTATATCTACCCAAGACAATGAGTTTCACCCTTATGTTTCATATTCCGTGGATTATATATTGGGAATATGAAATAGCAGACAAGACAGAGCATGAACAACATCCAATACTTATCAGATGATTCAAGGTAAAATGGTGGAAAAGATTTCCACAAGAATAGGCCTCGAGATTTGCAGTCCTAAAGACATTGTCAGAATCCACCATTGATAATCCTCCACCTAGAGGACAATCAAGGTTTCAACCAGACCCAGCTCAAGCAGAGTCATCAGCAAAAGCAGCTCGATGAAAGATGAAGGAAGAACTCTTAGAGAAGCTATCTCACTTCTCAGACGATGAAGACGGAGGAGAGTCATATACTCAAGCTAACTCAGACCCAGACTATGACAACGATATGATGGCTGAGCTCTATCCAGAGCTTGGAAGGAGATAAAAAAAATTAATAATAATATACTGCAAACATGACTCCTTTTGCAGAAGACGAACTAAGACGAGGACGAAAAAGAAAAAGAGACTTTTACCACACAAGGCAAATTGACAGAAAGAAGAATATTGATCAATAGACAACGACAAAAAGAATCAATTATCAAGAAGACGTGGCAAGTCAGACGACAATAAAGATTTAGACTACCGAGACGCTTGAGGATTCCAGCTATTCTGACAAAGCAGACGTGGCAGACATCAATGATCAAAAGAAGACAAAGAACTTTGCCGACTCCAGCTGGCAAAGCACCAAGACGATCGTGGCAGACAACTTTTAGAAAGAAAAGAAAGATTGTAAAAGAGATAAGATCCTTATCTCTTAATTTAGAGAAATGTAATCTATTTTGAATTCCGCCTAGGAATTTTCTAGACCTGTACTCCCTATATAAGGGGACGAAGTCCTCAGTTATGTGGCAGAATCAGAAATAATATCACAAAAATTTCCTAAAAACCTTGAGAAAAGCTTTCGGTATTTTGAGCAAACATCAATGTAAGTTTTAGATACGCTTTTTTAAGATTTTTACAACGCCTTAGTACTTCAAAGCTTTCTTGAATGTTTTAAATTTCTGCTTTCACATTATACATGCATTATGTCTGTTTGGGATAAACTAGCTACGTGTTTAGCCGTATTAAGAACTGATAGACTTTCAGATTTAGAACACCTTAGACAAGAATTAGTATCACACTTGACTTTTATACATAAAGCTTATATTGAAGATCTTAATCCTGCTAGTAATGATGAAAATGACAACGCTGTTCCGTTATCACCAGATGGAACTCCGTTGTGGAATGAAGATTTAATCAAGATAGAACTTTTAAGAAATATGGTTATAGCAACAAATAAAACCATAGACAAAGTTTATAAGACTATAAATAGAAATCAAAGAACAATTAACACACCTTCACCAATTAACACACCTTCACCCAAAATGACGGAACATATCTCCGAAGACGATCCGGGAAATGGTAGCGGAGCCAAGTAGCTCTTTTTCTGGAGGGGGTAAGGGTAAAGAGGTTTTGACTCTTCCTAACTCTCACCACAGAAGATTTTAGGTAACGTTCGGCGTTGGTCAGCCGTTAAATCCGTTGGTTTAGCCGTAAAGCCCAGAGAGGTAGGTGGTCCAGACGAATTTACCTAAAAACTACTGTAGTAAGAGGAAAAAGAAGATAATAAACAATTTTACCTTTGTCACCAAGAGAAAGATAGTTATTTATCTTTGATATCATGGAAAGATTTGGAAATATCTTCGGAAACTCTAGTCAGAATAATCAAGAGGAAATAAATGATGACTTAGAAGATTATAACAGACAAGAGTTGCATATAGCAGAAATAGAACAACATTTTAAAAATTGGACTATTCCAAAAGAGAGTATAAAGAACATATACGAAATTGGATCTTTTAGATTATTCCATGACTATGTAATAGAAACTACAGAGAGAACAATCCCAATAAGTTCCGAACAAAAAACAATTCAGATAATGGAAAAAAGACAGATTGAAAGATTTAGAAAGAAATATAGATTTATGCATATTGGATTAATTCAGATAGCAGCTAAACCACTTTACAGACTTGGTATGGATTCACCAATCCTCATGTGTTTAAGAGATGCAAGATTTAAAAGATTTGATGACTCCTTATTAGCAATATTTCAGACAAATCTAACTAGAGGACCAGTTTACCTAAACTGTTATCCAAATTTCACCGTTTCATTGACAGACCCAAATATACTAAAAGCTTTAACTCTCAATTTAAACGTTCTAGATAATATGCTTGAAGGATCGAAAGGAATAGCGATAATATACAGAGTTTATTACAAAGTAATGTCGACAAATATAAATCCAAAAGCTTTAAGACATTCTCCAAAAGATGAGTCACTTTTGATAGAGGCCAACACAGAACACGCGATGATTCAGACGCCAAAATTATTAAAATGGGATCAGGTAACCTTTCCAGATGAATGGATTCTATCTAGAATTAACGAATCACAATCTATAGTACCTAGAACTCAACCTGCAAGAGCAGAAGAAGACGACAACGGAAATATTAGATTAATATTTGAACCACATAGAAGAAGCATAAATATAACTGATTTTCAACCCTCAGAAACTGCTAATATAATTAACTCTAGAGGAACAGCAAGTAGTCGTAGACTAAGTAGAAGCCAATGGAACTCTGTTTTAACAGGATTAAATTTAACAGGAGTCGATTTTGATAGAACAATACCTAGACCAATTTATACAGATCAAAATAGTTTTCAGACTTGTGAACAAGAACCAGCAAGGACACCATCACCTACAGAAAGCGCTATGAGATATACAAATCAGATAAATATGATCACCAGAAAGTATGAAATCGACAAAGAAAGATTAAGAAAAGAATTTGATCATCCCTCCAATGATAATATAAGAACTCATTTTTTTAATTATTATACAAAAGAACAAAAAGACAGTATAAGAGAACAATTTTATACATATCTAAATGAAGTAAAAATACATACACCTTTCTTTACTTGGTTCAGAAGACACAGAATTATTAGATACGAGTAATATAAATGTTATAAAAACACCAGCACAAACATGGAAAACCGCTACAAACGATGAAGTTAAGGCAGTATATCCACCGCTCGAAGAGATTAAGATAAGACACCACAGTTATGATATTTTAGCATCACCCTTAAAGGATGTGAAAGAAGAAATAGAGATGTTAAGATAAAAGACATAAAAAATATACAATCACAGAATAATTATACAAATATCTTATTAAATACTATGGCACAACAGCTTAATACGATAGAAGAAAATACTCCCCCTAAAGTACATTATACAGGACATACATACGCAGGAGAAGGAAGTAAGACTCCAGTAGAAAAACCCTTAAAGATAAGCAATCCGTTAATCAAACCTAATACCATGCCAGGATTTAAAGAAAACTTCAAACTCTGAAGAGAAGACGTACTCTTACAGAAGATTAGTCAAGAATTAGATAAGATAAACACAAAAGCAAAGAACCAAATCTCGGTTTTAACCAAAGAAAATCTAGAAGCAATATCTGATCAATTCAAAGAACTAGAAATAAATAGAATAAAAGGAACAAATTATAAGAGACCTGATATTAAACATTTCTATCCAAGACCCTCTTTTCCCGATATGCAATCGGAAAACAAAAGCACAAGACAACAGAATAAATATGATGGTTTAAGTATAGATGAATGGAATTTAGATGGATAAAGTAAACATGAAATTATGAGTATGTTAGCAGCTATGCTGATGGCAGCTACAACCCACAGAACCAGAAGTAACACTGACAAACAGGTAGCCTATATACTAATGGCTGGGTTTTCTGGAATGCTTAAAGGATGGTGGGATAATTATCTCACTCCAGCAGAAAAATTAGCCATAATGAACGCTACTAGAATGGAAGAAAATGAAGAAGTAGAAGATGCTACAAATGTTTTAATATTTTCTATTTTAAAACATTTTATTGGAAAACCCGAACAAATTCAAGAATAAACAACAGAGATACTAATGAACTTAACCTGTCCAAAATTACAAGACTTTTCATGGTACAAAGACATGTTTTTATCTAAGGTATTCTTAAAAGACGACTGTAGCCTTCCTTTTTGGAAAGAGAAATTTTTATCAGGACTACCTAGGTTGTTTGCAGAAAAAGTTAAGACTAAAATAAAAGAAGCCAATCAATGAATAATACCCTATGAAGATTTAACATAGGGAACTAATAGCCCATATAAATACGGTAGGATTATCCCTCTGTACAGACCTGAAATTGAAAGCAAAACTAAAGAGTGATAAGCGATTAGGCAGAAAAGAATTGGGATCTTTCTGCTCTCAATATGGTTACGAAACCATTAGAGCCCCATCAAGAAGTTATAAAAAACATAGTAAACAATACAGGAGACCCTATAAATCTAAATATACGGAAAAGCACAAAGAAAGGCCTTTTAAACCATACAAAAAGACATATCACAGAAAAAAATATAATAATTATAAAGGAAATAGAAGAACAAATACTGGACAACCCACTTGCTATAAATGCGGGAAAACAGGTCATTATAAAAACGAATGTAAAATGAAAGAAAAAATACAAGCTTTAGAATGTGAAGAAGAGTTCAAGGAAGAACTTGTACAATTATTAAATGAAACAGAAACTGATGAAGAAATTATAAGCAGTAATAATGAAGTAATATACGAAATACAAGAAAATACTTCTGAAGAAGAAATAAACTCAGAAGAGGAAGAAGAAGAAGATAACATATGTGTTTGCTCTTACAAGCAAATCAATGTTATTACTAAAGAAACAGACTTACTAATGGAATTAATAGGTAAAGTCAATGATGCAAAAACCCAAAGAGAATATTTAGAAAAACTTCAAGATGTTATTAATAGTGACAAAAAGGCAAAATCTATACGACCTTATACTATGAAAGATGTAATAAGTAGATTCTCTAAACAAGAATCAGTAGTAACAATCCAAGACTTAAAAGAAGAAATTAGAAAAATCAAAGCTGAAATAAGAACTCTGCAAACGGAAAATATTCAATTAAATCTAAGAATGGATATGATAGAAAATAAGAACACTGAAGAATTTGTAGAAGAAAATCGAGAGAAAGAAGTTGATTTAAACCAAGAAATTAAAAATGAGGCTTTAGGAATAGTTGATGAAGAACACTACCTAAATGTAATATCTAGAGTAGAATTCCAAAAATGGCATGTCAATATAGAGTTAAAATTAGACAATGATTTTCACATCAATGTGGTAGCCCTAGTAGACTCTGGTGCAGACCAGAACTGTATACAAGAAGGGTTAATACCGACACAGTACTATGAAAAGACTAGAGAACGTTTATACGTAGCAAATTGGGAAAAATTAGACATCAAATATAAACTGTCAAAAGCATACATTTGTAAAGAAGGATTCTGTTTTAGACAATCCTTCATATTAGCTAAAGACCTAGGACAAAAGGTAATATTAGGAACACCCTTTTTAACACAGATTTGCCCATTCAGAGTAGAATATGATGGAATCTAGACTAAAGCCAAAGGAACAGAAATCTGTTTTAAGTTTATAGAAAAACCTAGACGAAAAGACCTAAATGTTATAAAAGATTATTCTATAACACAGAATATCATGCTTATACAAAAAAGAAGACATATACATTTTCTCACCAAAGAAATAAACTATAAAAGGGTAGAAGAAGAAATTCAAACACCCTTTAATCAGAAAAGAGTTAAAGAATTTCAAGAAAGATTCAAAAAAGAAGTTTGCGCAGAAGTTCCAAATGCATTTTGGAATAGAAAGAAATATGTGATATATTTACCATATGAAAAAGACTTTAATGAGAAAAATATACCTACTAGAGCTAGACCTATTCAGATGAATAAAGAATTGATGGAATATTGTAAAGAAGAAATACAATCCTTATTAAACAAGAAATTAATAAGACCCAGCAAATCCCCATGGTCGTGTGCAGCTTTTTATGTACAGAACCATGCAAAGCTTGAAAGAGGAGCGCCTAGACTTGTGATAAATTACAAACCTTTAAACAAAGCCCTTAGATGGATTAGGTATCCTATACCTAATAAAAGAGATCTAATAAAGAGATTACATGGAGCAACAATATTCTCCAAGTTTGACATGAAATCTGGATTTTGGCAAATCCAAATCAAAGAAGAAGATAGATATAAGACAGCATTCACAGTTCCATTAGGACATTACGAATGTAATGTAATGCCTTTTGGTTTAAAAAATGCACCTCAGAATTTCAAAAAATGATGAATGACATTTTAAACCCATACACCAAATTTACTATAGTATACATTGATGATGTGCTAGTCTTCTCAAGGTCAGTAACTGAGCACTTCCATCATCTTAACAAATTTTTAAAAATATTAAGAGAAAATGGACTTGTAGTATCAGCATCAAAACTGAAACTATGTCAGACTAATATAAGATTTTTAGGATTCAACATTCATCAAGGAATGTTTAGTCCTATAACTAGATCAATAGAATTTGCTAGTAAATTCCCAGACGAGATAAAAGACAAAACTCAACTACAAAGATTTCTTGGATGTTTAAATTATGTTTCAGACTTTATAAAGGATCTTAGATCAACTTGTTCAATTTTATATGGAAGATTAAAAAAGACTCCTACTGAGTGGACAGAAGAACACACTACAGTAGTAAAACTAATCAAATAAAAGGTTAAAAACCTTCCATGCTTAGGAATTCCAGACCCTTTAGCAAAACTAATAGTAGAAACAGACGCCTCAGACATAGGATACGGAGGAATACTAAAACAAGAGATTGAAGGAAAAGAGCAATTAATCAGATACTGTTCAGGATTATGGATAGAATCTCAAAAGAATTATTCTACTATAAAGAAAGAAATTTTAGCCATTGTTTTATGCATCAACAAATTTCAAGATGATGTTTTCAACAAAAAAAATCTTTTAAGAATTGATTGTCAAAGTGCGAAATTTGTTTTAGAAAAGGACGTGAAAAACCTTGTTGCAAAACAGATTTTTGCCAGATGGCAAGCTTTACTTTCAAATTTTGATTTTGAAATACAATACATCTCAGGAAAAGACAACTCTTTACCAGACTTTCTTTCAAGAGAATTCCTACAGGGTAAGAAAAATGACGACCAAGGAAGATCCAAAGAGAAAGACAAAAGCATCTTATGCAATGACAATCCCAGACATCCCAAACTCTCCAAATAGATTTGACAATCTAAGACCTCAGACATCAAAGACACTAGACCCAAAACTATTTCTTCCAGGAAATTCAGGCCCAAAGACTCCATCTATACTTATACCAGCCTTACAAGTCCAACCACCAAGATCACCAGCCTCAATAACCCAAAGACCAACCATTTTAGGAAACATACCAAGACCACTATTTCAGACACAAGCCCAGACAAAAGCCCAAGACAAAACAGGCCCAATACTTAAGCCTTTAGTCAAGAACATTGGCTACATAGAACCAGAATATGGATCAGACCTACGGTCCATCACCTCCAACATGTTCCCCAAAGACTTTCACTACATTCCGACATCTCCAGAGAAAAACAGAACCTTTTATGAGTTTATCCTTATAGACACCGACTCGGTAGAAGTCACTCATGAGACAACCATGGCAAGGCCAGATAGATACTTTTATTCGAAGTGCAGAATTCTCAGAGTATTGACTCCAACAGACTGGGGCATGAACTTGTATACACAGAAGACATTTTCACAGCCCTTCCTCCCAAGAGGGTTTGACTATCATGACTATCAGATGGCATGGCATTATGCATTCTTATACTCAACTGGAGGACATTCATGGTTCTTCCACTTCGACAGAAATATTTCTCGAAACCTTCCCTTATGGTTTCATAGATGGTGTCATCATTTTGGTGCTCATGAAGTAGCTTTCCCAGACACAATCTTAGAAGGATATGGAGCATTTACTTAGAAATACACGGCTTCAAATCTACCCAAGACGATGAGTTTCATTCTCATGTTTCATATCCCTTGGATCATCTACTGGGAATATGAAATCATTGACCGAACAGAATACGAGCCTCCTATACTCACCAAAAGATTCAAAGTGAAATGGTGGAAAAGATTTCCACAAGAACAAGCATCGAAGTTCGCGGTTCTAAAGACGCTATCAGAGTCAACCATTAATAATCCTCCTCCAGCCAGAGGACAATCAAGACTTCAGACAGGATCAACTTCCAAGGCAGCCAGACGAGAAATGAAGAAAGAACTCCTAGAAAAATTATCACAATTCTCAGATGATGAAGAAGATGGAGAATCATACACTCCGGCCAACTCTGACCCAGATTACGACAATGACATGATGGCTGAGCTCTATCCAGAGCTAATAAAAAAAAAGAAAAAAGAGAGAAGAGGTAAAATTGTTACTGCAAACATGACTTCTTACCAGACAGACGTATCAGAGATTCCAAAGGACGACCAAAGAAAAGGGCAAAAGAGGAAAAGATATCATTATTTCACCTTCAACAAAGTCAAGCCTATTAGTCCCACAGAAAGAAAGATAATAATTATTAGAAGAAGACAAGAGGTGCTAGTTATCCAGACAGCTAGACGCGCAATAACCATTACAAGACAAAGGAGATTCAGACTATCAAGACGATTAAGGACTCCAGCTATACAGACAAGACGGGCATGGCGGACATTAATGATCAGAAGAAGACAAAGGACTTTACAGACACCAGATGGCAAGGCATCAAGACACTTGTGGCAGACAACTTTTAAAAAGAAAAGAAGAATTGTAAAAGAGATAGATTCCTTATCTCTTAGTTTAGAGAATTATAACTTAATTTGAAATCCGTTCAGACTTTTCTACGAATGTAATCCCTATATAAGGGGAAGAAGTCCTCAGTTATGAGGCAGAATCAGAAATAAAATTTCCAAAAAATTATCACAAAACTTTGAGAAAAGCTTTCAAACATCTTGAGCAACATCACTGTAAGTTTTAATACGCTTTAAGTTTTATACAACGTCTTCATTATACTTCAAAGCTTTCTTAAATGTTTTAAGTTTCTGTTTTCTAATATACATGCATTATGTCTATTTGGGATAAATTAGCTACGTGTTTAGCTGTATTAAGGACAGATAGACTTTCAGATTTAGAACACCTTAGACAAGAATTAGTATCACACTTGACTTTTATGCATCAAGCTTATATTGAAGACCTAAACCCTTATAATAATGATGAAAATGATAACGCCGTTCCATTATCGTCAGACAGAACTCCATTGTGGAATGAAGATTTAATTAAAATAGAACTTTTAAGAAACATGGTTATAGCAACAAACAAAACTATAGATAGTTTATAAAACAATAAATAGAGATCAAAGAACAGTTAATACACCTTCACCTAATCAGACATCAGTTTATAGAACTAATTATCATCAATATATCTTCAGACCAAGAGCACGAGGAGCTGCAATTAGACCTTCCTTTGATCAACCTCCTAGTTTTAGACCCACTATCTCTAGACCTTCATCTTCTCAATCTTCGAGACCTTATCCAAGACGACTTAATACAAATCATACTTCTCCAAACTCATCATCTTCTTCATACCTAAAACCAGATTCTAATATACCTGGACAGAGCTATACAGCTCATCAACTTCTTAGTCTAGAAGGAATGAATCCTGATTTATACATACCCCAAAATCACAGAACATATCTCCGAAGACGATCCGGTTCAGAAATGGTAGCGGAGCCAAGTAGCTCTTTTTCTATGGGGGTAAGGGTAAGGAGGTTTTGACTCTTCCCAACTCTCACCACAGGAGATTTTAGGTAACGTTCGGCGTTGGTCAGCCGTTAAATCCGTTGGTCTAGCCGTGTCCAGGTATAGCTGGGTAAAGGTTTGTAATATTGTAAAGAAGAAATACAATCCTTATTAAACAAGAAATTAATAAGACCCAGTAAATCTTCATGGTCGTGTGCAGCTTTTTATGTACAGAACCATGCTGAGCTTGAAAGAGGAGCGCCTAGACTTGTGATAAATTACAAACCTTTAAACAAAGCTCTTAGATGGATTAGGTATCCTATACCTAATAAAAGAGATCTAATAAAAAGATTACATGGAGCAACAATATTCTCCAAGTTTGACATGAAATCTGGATTTTGGCAAATCCAAATTAAAGAAGAAGATAGATATAAGACAGCATTCAGGGTCCCATTAGGACATTACGAATGGAATGTAATGCCTTTTGGCTTAAAAAATGCACCCTCAGAATTTCAAAAAATGATGAATGACATTTTAAACCCATACACCAAATTTACTATAGTATACATCAATGATGTACTAGTCTTCTCAAAGTCAGTAATTGAGGACTTCCATCATCTTAACAATTTTTTAAAAATATTAAGGGAAAATGGACTTGTAGTATCAGCATCAAAGCTGAAACTATGTCAGACTAACATAAGATTTTTAGGATTCAACATTCATCAAGGTATGTTTAGTCCTATAAGTAGATCGATAGAATTTGCTAGTAAATTCCCAGACGAGATAAAAGACAAAACTCAACTACAAAGATTTCTTGGATGTTTAAATTATGTTTCAGACTTTATAAAAGATCTTAGATCAACTTGTTCAATTTTATATGCAAGATTAAAAAAGACTCCTACTGAGTGGACAGAGGAACACACTACAGTCGTAAAACTTATCAAAGAAAAGGTTAAAAACCTTCCATGCTTAGGTATTCCAGATCCTTTAGCAAAACTAATAGTAGAGACAGACGCATCAGACATAGGATACGGAGGAATACTAAAACAAGAAATTGAAGGCAAAGAACGGTTAATTAGATACTGTTCAGGATTTTGGATAGAATCTCAAAAGAATTATTCAACTATAAAGAAGGAAATTTTAGCCATTGTTTTATGCATCAACAAATTTCAAGATGATGTTTTTAACAAAAAATTTCTTTTGCGAATTGACTGTCAAAGTGCAAAATTTGTTTTAGAAAAAGATGTTAAAAACCTTGTTGCAAAACAGATTTTTGCCAGATGGCAAGCCTTGCTTTCAAATTTTGATTTTGAAATACAATATATCTCAGGAAAAGATAACTCTTTACCAGACTTTCTATCCAGAGAATTTCTACAGGGAAAGAAAAATGACAACCAAGGTGGATCCAAAGAAGAAAACAAAAGCATCATACGCAATGACAATATCAGGCATACCAAACTCACCAAATAGATTTGATAACTTAAGACCACAGACACCAAGACCACAAACACCGATCTCAAAGACATTAGACCCAAACCTGTTCCTATAAGGAATTATAGGCCCAAGAACTCCTTCTAGACTTATACCAGTTTTACAAGTCCAACCACCCAAATCACCAGCCTCAATAACCCAAAGATCAACTATATTAGGCAATATACCAAGACCACAAAACCAGACATACCAGACAAAAGCCCAAGACAAAACAGGCCCAATACTCAAGCCTTTTGCCAAGAATATTGGATACATCGAACCAGAATATGGATCGGATATCAGGTCCATTACTTCAAACCTATTTCCTAAAGACTTTCACTACATCCCAACAGACTTAGAAAAAACCAGAAACTTTTATGAGTTTATACTAGTAGACACAGACTCAGTAGAAATTTCTCACGAGACTACCGAAGCAAGACCAGATAGATACTCATATTCGAAGTGCAGAATTCTTAGAGTCTTGACACCAACAGACTGGAAAATGAACCCATACACACGAAGAATGTTTTCACAACCTTTCATCCCTAAAGGTTTTGATTACCATGACTACCAGATGGCATGACATCATGCATTCTTATACTCGACAGGAGGACACTCGTGGTTCTTCCATTTTGACAGAAATATTTCAGTCAACTTTCCAATATGGTTCCATAGATGGTAGCATCACTTTGGTGCACATGAAATCTGCTTTCCAGACCCAATTTTAGAAGGATATGGAGCTTTTGTTCAGAAGTACCCAAATTTATATCTACCCAAGACAATGAGTTTCACCCTCATGTTTCATATTCCGTGGATTATATATTGGGAATATGAAATAGCAGACAAGACAGAGCATGAACAACATCCAATACTTATCAGATGATTCAAGGTAAAATGGTGGAAAAGATTTCCACAAGAATAGGCCTCGAGATTTGCAGTCCTAAAGACATTGTCAGAATCCACCATTGATAATCCTCCACCTAGAGGACAATCAAGGTTCCAACCAGACCCAGCTCAAGCAGAGTCATCAGCAAAAGCAGCTCGACGAAAGATGAAGGAAGAATTCTTAGAGAAGCTATCTCACTTCTCAGACGATGAAGACGGAGGAGAGTCATATACTCAAGCTAACTCAAACCCAGACTATGACAACGATATGATGGTCGAGCTCTATCCAGAGCTTGGAAGAAGATAAAAAAAAAATTAATAATAATATACTGCAAACATGACTCCTTTTGCAGAAGACGAACTAAGACGAGGACGAAAAAGAAAAAGAGACTTTTACCTTGCATTCAATACACAAGGAAAATTGACAGAAAGAAGAATATTGATCAATAGACAACGACAAAAAGAATCAATTATCAAGAACATGTGGCAAGTCAGACGACAACAAAGATTTAGACTACCGAGACGCTTGAGGATTCCAGCTATTCTGACAAAGCAGACGTGGCAGACATCAATGATCAAAAGAAGACAAAGAACTTTGCCGACTCCAGCTGGCAAAGCACCAAGACGATCGTGGCAAACAACTTTTAGAAAGAAAAGAAAGATTGTAAAAGAGATAAGATCCTTATCTCTTAATTTAGAGAAATGTAATCTATTTTGAATTCCTCCTAGGAATTTTCTAGACCTGTACTCCCTATATAAGGGGACGAAGTCCTCAGTTATGAGGCAGAATCAGATATAATATCACAAAAAATTCCTGAAAAACCTTGAGAAAAGCTTTCGGTATTTTGAGCAAACATCACTGTAAGTTTTAGATACGCTTTTTAAAGATTTTTACAACGCCTTAATACTTCAAAGCTTTCTTGAATGTTTTAAATTTCTGCTTTCTCATTATACATGCATTATGTCTATTTGGGATAAACTAGCTACGTGTTTAGCCGTATTAAGAACTGATAGACTTTCAGATTTAGAACACCTTAGACAAGAATTAGTATCACACTTGACTTTTATACATAAAGCTTATATTGAAGATCTTAATCCTGCTAGTAATGACGAAAATGACAACGTTGTTCCGTTATCACCAGATGGAACTCCGTTGTGGAATGAAGATTTAATCAAGATAGAACTTTTAAGAAATATGGTTATGGCAACAAATAAAACCATAGACAAAGTTTATAAGACTATAAATAGTAATCAAAGAACAATTAACACACCTTCACCAAGTCAGACATCAGTTTATAGAACTAATTATCACCAATACGTTTTTAGACCAAGAGCAAGAGGAGCCGCAGTTAGACCTTCTTTTAATCAACCTCCCAGCTTTAGACCTACTATCTCTAGACCTTCATCTTCTCAATCTTCAAGACCTTATCTGAGACGACCTAATACAAATCATACTTCTCCAAACTCATCATCTTCTTCTTACCTAAAACCAGATTCTTAGATACTTGGACATAGCTATACTGCTCATGAACTTCTTAGTCTCGAAGGAATGAATCCTGAGTTATACGGGACGGATATCTCCAAAGAGGTCATCTCAGATAAGGTCTTGAAGATTGAGAAGATGAAGGTCTAGAGATAGTAGGTCTAAAGCTGGGAGGTTGATTAAAAGAAGGTCTAACTGCGGCTCCTCTTGCTCTTGGTCTAAAAACGTATTGGTGATAATTAGTTCTATAAACTGATGTCTGACTTGGTGACGGTGTGTTAATTGTTCTTTGATTTCTATTTATAGTCTTATAAACTTTGTCTATGGTTTTATTTGTTGCTATAACCATATTTCTTAAAAGTTCTATCTTGATTAAATCTTCATTCCACAACGGAGTTCCATCTGGTGATAACGGAACAGCGTTGTCATTTTCGTCATTACTAACAGGATTAAGATCTTCAATATAAGCTTTATGTATAAAAGTCAAGTGTGATACTAATTCTTGTCTAAGGTGTTCTAAATCTGAAAGTCTATCAGTTCTTAATACGGCTAAACACGTAGCTAGTTTATCCCAAATAGACATAATACATGTATAATGAGAAAGCAGAAATTTAAAACATTCAAGAAAGCTTTGAAGTATTAAGGCGTTGTAAAAATCTTAAAAAACGTATCTAAAACTTACAGTGATGTTTGCTCAAAATACCGAAAGCTTTTCTCAAGGTTTTTCAGGAAATTTTTGTGATATTATTTCTGATTCTGCCTCATAACTGAGGACTTCGTCCCCTTATATAGGGAGTACAGGTCTAGAAAATTCCTAGGAGGAATTCAAAATAGATTACATTTCTCTAAATTAAGAGATAATGATCTTATCTCTTTTACAATCTTTCTTTTCTTTCTAAAAGTTGTCTGCCACGATCGTCTTGGTGCTTTGCCAGCTGGAGTCGGCAAAGTTCTTTGTCTTCTTTTGATCATTGATGTCTGCCACGTCTGCTTTGTCAGAATAGCTGGAATCCTCAAGCGTCTCGGTAGTCTAAATCTTTGTTGTCGTCTGACTTGCCACGTCTTCTTGATAATTGATTCTTTTTGTCGTTGTCTATTGATCAATATTCTTCTTTCTGTCAATTTGCCTTGTGCATTGAATGCAAGGTAAAAGTCTCTTTTTCTTTTTCGTCCTCGTCTTAGTTCGTCTTCTGCAAAAGGAGTCATATAGTCTGGGTCTGAGTTAGCTTGAGTATATGACTCTCCTCCGTCTTCATCGTCTGAGAAGTGAGATAGCTTCTCTAAGAGTTCTTCCTTCATCTTTCGTCGAGCTGCTTTTGCTGATGACTCAGCTTGAGCTGGGTCTGGTTGAAACCTTGATTGTCCTCTGGGTGGAGGATTATCAATGGTGGATTCTGACAATGTCTTTAGGACTGCAAATCTCGAGGCCTGTTCTTGTGGAAATCTTTTCCACCATTTTACCTTGAATCGTCTAATAAGTATTGGATGTTGTTCATGCTCTGTCTTGTCTGCTATTTCATATTCCCAATATATAATCCACGGAATATGAAACATGAGGGTGAAACTCATTGTCTTGGGTAGATATAAATCTGGGTACTTCTGAACAAAAGCTCCATATCCTTCTAAAATTGGGTATGGAAAGCAGATTTCATGTGCACCAAAGTGATGCCACCATCTATGGAACCATATTGGAAAGTTGACTGAAATATTTCTGTCAAAATGGAAGAACCACGAGTGTCCTCCTGTCGAGTATAAGAATGCATGATGCCATGCCATCTGGTAGTCATGGTAATCAAAACCTTTAGGGATGAAAGGTTGTGAAAACATTCTTCGTGTGTATGGTTCATTTTCCAGTCTGTTGGTGTCAAGACTCTAAGAATTCTGCACTTTGAATATGAGTAACTGTCTGGTCTTGCTTCGGTAGTCTCGTGAGAAATTTCTACTGAGTCTGTGTCTACTAGTATAAACTCATAAAAGTTTCTGGTTTTTTCTAAGTCTGTTGGGATGTAGTGAAAGTCTTTAGGAAACAGGTTTGAAGTAGTGGACCTGATATCCGATCCATATTCTTGTTCGATGTATCCAATATTCTTGGCAAAAGGCTTGAGTATCGGGCCTGTTTTGTCTTGGGCTTTTGTCTGGTATGTCTGGTTTTGTGGTCTTGGTATATTGCCTAATATAGTTGATCTTTGGGTTATTGAGGCTGGTGATTTGGGTGGTTGGACTTGTAAAGCTGGTATAAGTCTAGAAGGAGTTCTTGGGCCTGTAATTCCTTGTAGGAACAGGTTTGGGTCTAATGTCTTTGAGATCAGTGTTTGTGGTCTTGGTGTCTGTGGTCTTAAGTTATCAAATCTATTTGGTGAGTCTGGTATGCCTGATATTGTCATTGCGTATGATGCTTTTGTTTTCTTCTTTGGATCCACCTTGGTTGTCATTTTTCTTTCCCTGTAGAAATTCTCTGGATAGAAAGTCTGGTAAAGAGTTATCTTTTCCTGAGATATATTGTATTTCAAAATCAAAATTTGAAAGCAAGGCTTGCCATCTGGCAAAAATCTATTTTGCAACAAGGTTTTTAACATCTTTTTCTAAAACAAATTTTGCACTTTGACAGTCTATTCGCAAAAGAATTTTTTTGTTAAAAACATCATCTTGAAATTTGTTGATGCATAAAACAATGGCTAAAATTTCCTTCTTTATAGTTGAATAATTCTTTTGAGATTCTATCCACAATCCTGAACAGTATCTAATTAACCGTTCTTTGCCTTCAATTTCTTGTTTTAGTATTCCTCCGTATCCTATGTCTGATGCGTCTGTCTCTACTATTAGTTTTGCTAAAGGATCTGGAATACCTAAGCATGGAAGGTTTTTAACCTTTTCTTTGATAAGTTTTACGACTGCAGTGTGTTCCTCTGTCCACTCAGTAGGAGTCTTTTTTAATCTTGCATATAAAATTGAACAAGTTGATCTAAGATCTTTTATAAAGTCTGAAACATAATTTAAACATCCAAGAAATCTTTGTAGTTGAGTTTTGTCTTTTATCTCGTCTGGGAATTTACTAGCAAATTCTATCGATCTACTTATTGGACTAAACATACCTTGATGAATGTTGAATCCTAAAAATCTTATGTTAGTCTGACATAGTTTCAGCTTTGATGCTGATACTACAAGTCCATTTTCCCTTAATATTTTTAAAAATTTGTTAAGATGATGGAAGTGCTCAGTTACTGACTTTGAGAAGACTAGTACATCATCAATGTATACTATAGTAAATTTGGTGTATGGGTTTAAAATGTCATTCATCATTTTTTGAAATTCTGAGGGTGTATTTTTTAAGCCAAAAGGTATTACATTCCATTCGTAATGTCCTAATGAGACCGTGAATGCTGTCTTATATCTATCTTCTTCTTTAATTTGGATTTGCCAAAATCCAGATTTCATGTCAAACTTGGAGAATATTGTTGCTCCATGTAATCTTTGTTTAAAGGTTTGTAATTTATCACAAGTCTAGGCGCTCCTCTTTCAAGCTCAGCATGGTTCTGTACATAAAAAGCTGCACACGACCATGGAGATTTACTGGGTCTTATTAATTTCTTGTTTAATAAGGATTGTATTTCTTCTTTACAATATTACAAACCTTTACCCAGCTATACCTGGACACGGCTAGACCAACGGATTTAACGGCTGACCAACGCCGAACGTTACCTAAAATCTCCTGTGGTGAGAGTTGGGAAGAGTCAAAACCTCCTTACCCTTACCCCCATAGAAAAAGAGCTACTTGGCTCCGCTACCATTTCTGAACCGGATCGTCTTCGGAGATATGTTCCGTCATTTTGGGGTATGTATAAATCAGGATTCATTCCTTCTAGACTAAGAAGTTGATGAGTTGTATAGCTCTGTCCAGGTATATTAGAATCTGGTTTTAGGTATGAAGAAGATGATGAGTTTGGAGAAGCATGATTTGTATTAGGTCGTCTTGGATAAGGTCTCGAAGATTGAGAAGATGAAGGTTTAGAGATAGTGGGTCTAAAACTAGGAGGTTGATCAAAGGAAGGTCTAATTGCAGCTCCTCGTGCTCTTGGTCTGAAGATATATTGATGATAATTAGTTCTATAAACTGATGTCTGATTAGGTGAAGGTGTGTTAACTGTTCTTTGATCTCTATTTATTGTTTTATAAACTTTATCTATAGTTTTGTTTGTTGCTATAACCATGTTTCTTAAAAGTTCTATTTTAATTAAATCTTCATTCCACAATGGAGTTCTGTATGTCGATAATGGAATGGCGTTATCATTTTCATCATTATTATCAGGGTTTAGGTCTTCAATATAAGCTTGATGCATAAAAGTCAAGTGTGATACTAATTCTTGTCTAAGGTGTTCTAAATCTGAAAGTCTATCAGTCCTTAATACAGCTAAACACGTAGCTAATTTATTCCAAATAGACATAATGCATGTATATGAGAAAATAGAAATTTAAAACATTTAAGAAAGCTTTGAAGTATAATGAAGACGTTGTATAAAACTTAAAGCGTATTAAAACTTACAGTGATGTTGCTCAAGATGTTTGAAAGCTTTTCTCAAAGTTTTGTGATAATTTTTCGGAAATTTTATTTCTGATTCTGCCTCATAACTGAGGACTTCTTCCCCTTATATAGGGATTACATTCGTAGAAAAGTCTGAACGGATTTCAAATTAAGTTACAATTCTCTAAACTAAGAGATAAGGAATCTATCTCTTTTACAATTCTTCTTTTCTTTTTAAAAGTTGTCTGCCACAAGTGTCTTGATGCCTTGCCATCTGGTGTCTGTAAAGTCCTTTGTCTTCCTCTGATCATTAATGTCTGCCATGCCCGTCTTATCTGTATAGCTGGAGTCCTTAATCGTCTTGATAGTCTGAATCTCCTTTGTCTTGTAATGGTTATTGCGCGTCTAGCTGTCTGGATAACTAGCGCCTCTTGTCTTCTTCTAATAATTATTATCTTTCTTTCTGTGGGACTAATAGGCTTGACTTTGTTGAAGGTGAAATAATGATATCTTTTCCACTTTTGCCCTTTTCTTTGGTCGTCTTTTGGAATCTCTGATACGTCTGTCTGGTAAGAAGTCATGTTTGCAGTAACAATTTTACCTCCTCTCTTCTTTTCTTTTCTTTTTTATTAGCTCTGGATAGAGCTCAGCCATCATGTCATTGTCGTAGTCTGGGTCAGAGTTGGCCGGAGTGTATGATTCTCCATCTTCTTCATCATCTGAGAATTGTGATAATTTTTCTAGGAGTTCTTTCTTCATTTCTCGTCTGGCTGCCTTGGAAGTTGATCCTGTCTGAAATCTTGATTGTCCTCTGGCTGGAGGAGGATTATTAATGGTTGACTCTGATAGCGTCTTTAGAACCGCGAACTTCGATGCTTGTTCTTGTGGAAATCTTTTCCACCATTTCACTTTGAATCTTCTGGTGAGTATAGGAGGCTCGTATTCTGTTCGGTCAATGATTTCATATTCCCAATAGATGATCCAAGGGATATGAAACATGAGAATGAAACTCATCGTCTTGGGTAGATTTGAAGTCGTGTATTTCTGAGTAAAGGTTCCATATCCTTCTAAGATTGTGTCTGGGAAAGCTACTTCATGAGCACCAAAATGATGCCACCATCTATGAAACCATAAGGGAAGGTTTCCAGAAATATTTCTATCGAAGTGGAAGAACCATGAATGTCCTCCAATTGAGTATTAGAATGTATAATGCCATGTCATCTGATAGTCATGATAGTCAAACCCTCTTGGGAGGAAGGGCTGTGAAAATGTATTCTGTGTATACAAGTTCATGCCCCAGTCTGTTGGAGTCAATACTCTGAGAATTCTGCACTTCGAAAAAGAGTATCTATCTGGCCTTGCCATGGTTGTCTCATGGGTGACTTCTACCGAGTCGGTGTCTACAAGGATAAACTCATAAAAGGTTCTGTTTTTATCTGGAGATGTCGGAATGTAGTGAAAGTCTTTGGGGAACATGTTGGAGGTGATGGACCGTAGGTCTGATCCATATTCTGGTTCTATGTAGCCAATGTTCTTGACTAAAGGCTTAAGTATTGGGCCTGTTTTGTCTTGGGCTTTTGTCTGGGCTTGTGTCTGAAATAGTGGTCTTGGTATGTTTCCTAAAATGGTTGGTCTTTGGGTTATTGAGGCTGGTGATCTTGGTGGTTGGACTTGTAAGGCTGGTATAAGTATAGATGGAGTCTTTGGGCCTGAATTTCCTGGAAGAAATAGTTTTGGGTCTAGTGTCTTTGATGTCTGAGGTCTTAGATTTTCAAATCTATTTGGAGAGTTTGGGATGTCTGGGATTGTCATTGCATAAGATGTTTTTGTCTTTCTCTTTGGATCTTCCTTGGTCGTCATTTTTCTTACCCTGTAGGAATTCTCTTGAAAGAAAGTCTGGTAAAGAGTTGTCTTTTCCTGAGATGTATTGTATTTCAAAATCAAAATTTGAAAGTAAAGCTTGCCATCTGGCAAAAATCTATTTTGCAACAAGGTTTTTCACGTCCTTTTCTAAAACAAATTTCGCACTTTGACAATCAATTCTTAAAAGAAATTTTTTGTTGAAAACATCATCTTGAAATTTGTTGATGCATAAAACAATGGCTAAAATTTCTTTCTTTATAGTAGAATAATTCTTTTGAGATTCTATCCATAATCCTGAACAGTATCTGATTAATTGCTCTTTTCCTTTAATCTCTTGTTTTAGTATTCCTCCGTATCCTATGTCTGAGGCGTCTGTTTCTACTATTAGTTTTGCTAAAGGGTCTGGAATTCCTAAGCATGGAAGGTTTTTAACCTTTTATTTGATTAGTTTTACTACTGCAGTGTGTTCTTCTGTCCACTCAGTAGGAGTCTTTTTTAATCTTCCATATAAAATTGAACAAGTTGATCTAAGATCCTTTATAAAGCCTGAAATATAATTTAAACATCCAAGAAATCTTTGTAGTTGAATTTTGTCTTTTATCTCGTCTGGGAATTTACTAGCAAATTCTATTGATCTACTTATAGGACTAAACATTCCTTGATGAATGTTGAATCCTAAAAATCTTATATTAGTCTAACATAGTTTCAGTTTTGATGCTGATACTACAAGTCCATTTTCTCTTAATATTTTTAAAAATTTGTTAAGATGATGGAAGTGCTCAGTTACTGACCTTGAGAAGACTAACACATCATCAATGTATACTATAGTAAATTTGGTGTATGGGTTTAAAATGTCATTCATCATTTTTTGAAATTAAGAAGGTGCATTTTTTAAACCAAAAGGCATTACATTCCATTCGTAATGTCCTAATGGAACTGTGAATGTTGTCTTATATCTATCTTCTTCTTTGATTTGGATTTGCCAAAATCCAGATTTCATGTCAAACTTGGAGAATATTGTTGCTCCATGTAATCTTTTTATTAGATCTCTTTTATTAGGTATAGGATACCTAATCCATCTAAGGGCTTTGTTTAAAGGTTTGTAATTTATCACAAGTCTAGGCGCTCCTCTTTCAAGCTCTGCATGGTTCTGTACATAAAAAGCTGCACACGACCATGGGGATTTGCTGGGTCTTATTAATTTCTTGTTTAATAAGGATTGTATTTCTTCTTTACAATATTCCATTAATTCTTTATTCATCTGAATAGGTCTAGCTCTAGTAGGTATATTTTTCTCATTAAAGTCTTTTTCATATGGTAAATCTATCTCATATTTCTTTCTATTCCAAAATGCATTTGGAACTTCTGCGCAAACTTCTTTTTCGAATCTTTCTTGAAATTCTTTAACTCTTTTCTGATTAAAGGGTGTTTGAATTTCTTCTTCTACCCTTTTATAGTTTATTTCTTTGGTGAGAAAATGTATGTCTTCTTTTTTGTATAAGCATGATATTCTGTGTTATAGAATAATCTTTTAAAACATTTAGGTCTTTTCGTCTAGGTTTTTCTATAAACTTAAAATAGATTTCTGTTCCTTTGGCTTTAGTCCAGATTCCATCATATTCTACTCTGAATGGGCAAATCTGTGTTAAAAAGGGTGTTCCTAATATTACTTTTTGTCCTAGGCCTTTAGCTAATATGAAGGATTGTCTAAAACAGAATCCTTCTTTACAAATGTATGCTTTTGACAGTTTATATTTGATGTCTAATTTTTCCCAATTTGCTACGTATAAACGTTCTCTAGTCTTTTCATAGTACTGTGTCGGTATTAACCCTTCTTGTATACAGTTCTGGTCTGCACCAGAGTCTACTAGGGCTACCACATTGATGTGAAAATCATTGTCTAATTTTAACTCTATATTGACATGCCATTTTTGGAATTCTACTCTAGATATTACATTTAGGTAGTGTTCTTCATCAACTATTCCTAAAGCCTCATTTTTAATTTCTTGGTTTAAATCAACTTCTTTCTCTCGATTTTCTTCTACAAATTCTTCAGTGTTCTTATTTTCTATCATATCCATTCTTAGATTTAATTGAATATTTTCCGTTTGCAGAGTTCTTATTTCAGCTTTGATTTTTCTAATTTCTTCTTTTAAGTCTTGGATGGTTACTACCGATTCTTGTTTAGAGAATCTACTTATTACATCTTTCATAGTATAAGGTCGTGTAGATTTTCCCTTTTTGTCACTATTAATAACATCTTGAAGTTTTTCTAAATATTCTCTTTGGGTTTTTGCATCATTGACTTTACTTATTAATTCCATTAGTAAGTCTGTTTCTTTAGTAATAACATTGACTTGCTTGTAAGAGCAAACACATATGTTATCTTCTTCTTCTTCCTCTTCTGAATTTATTTCTTCTTCAGAAGTATTTTCTTGTATTTCGTATATTACTTCATTATTACTGCTTATAATTTCTTCATCAGTTTCTGTTTCATTTAATAATTGTACAAGTTCTTCCTTGAACTCTTCTTCACATTCTAAAGCTTGTATTTTTTTCTTTCATTTTACATTCGTTTTTATAATGACATGTTTTCCCGCATTTATAGCAAGTGGGTTGTCCAGTATTTGTTCTTCTCTTTCCTTTATAATTATTATATTTTTTTTCTGTGATATGTCTTTTTGTATGGTTTAAAAGGCCTTTCTTTGTGCTTTTCCGTATATTTAGATTTATAGGGTCTCCTGTATTGTTTACTATGTTTTTTATAACTTCTTGATGGGGCTCTAATGGTTTCGTAACCATATTGAGAGCAAAAAGATCCCAATTCTTTTCTGCCTAATAGCTTATCACTCTTTAGTTTTGCTTTCAATTTCAGGTCTGTACAGAGGGATAATCCTACCGTATTTATATGGGTTATTAGTTCCCCATATGTTAAATCTTCATAGGGTATTATTCCTTGATTGGCTTCTTTTATTTTAGTCTTAACTTTTTCTGCAAACAACCTAGGTAGTCCTGATATAAATTTCTCTTTCCAAAAAGGAAGACTACAGTCGTCTTTTAAGAATACCTTAGATAAAAACATGTCTTTGTACCATGAAAAGTCTTGTAATTTTGGACAGGTTAAGTTCATTAGTATCTCTGTTGTTTCTTCTTGAATTTGTTCGGGTTTTCCAATAAAATAATTTAAAATAGAAAATATTAAAACATTTGTAGCATCTTCTACTTCTTCATTTTCTTCCATTCTAGTAGCGTTCATTATGGCTAATTTTTCTGCTGGAGTGAGATAATTATCCCACCATCCTTTAAGCATTCCAGAAAACCCAGCCATTAGTATATAGGCTACCTGTTTGTCAGTGTTACTTCTGGTTCTGTGGGCTGTAGCTTCCATCAGCATAGCTGCTAACATACTCATAATTTCATGTTTACTTTGTCCATCTAAATTCCATTCATCTATACTTAATCCATCATATTTATTCTGCTGTCTTGTGCTTTTGTTTTTCGATTGCATATCGGGAAAAGAGGGTCTTGGATAGAAATGTTTAATATCAGGTCTCTGATAATTTGTTCCTTTTATTCTATTTATTTCTAGTTCTTTGAATTGATCTGATATTGCTTCTAGATTTTCTTTGGTTAAAACCGAGATTTGGTTCTAAGCATACGATCTAATTCAGCTCTGAGTTGTTCTAAATTTGAGAGTCTATCAGTTCTTAATAACGCTAAACACATCGCTAATTTATCCCAAATAGTCATGATACATGTGTTGAGAATACAGAATTTAAAAACAATTAAAAAAGCCTTTAAAAGTATTATGAAAGAGTTGTATGAAATTCAAAAGCGTATTTAAAACTTACAGTGATGTTGCTCAAGATGTTTTGAAGCTTTCTCAAGAGTTTTTGTGATAATTTTGAAATTTTATTTCTGATTCTGCCTCATAACTGAGGACTTCTTACCCTTATATAGGGATTACAAGAGTAGGAAGGCCTGAGCGGATTTCAAATTAAGTTACAATTTTCTAAACTAAGAGATAAGGAATCTATCTCTTTTACAAGTCTTCTTTTCTTTTTAAAAGTTGTCGACCACATTTGTCTTGATGTTTTGCCAGCTGGTGTCTGTAAAGTCCTTTGTCTTCTTCTGATCATTGATGTCTGCCACGTCTGTCTTGTCTGTATAGCTAGAATCCTTAATTGTCTTGATGGTCCAAATCTTCGTCGTCTTGCGATGATTGTTGCTCGCCACGCGTGTCTAGCTGTCTGGATAACTGGTGCCTCTTGTCTTCTTCTAATGATGATTATCCTTCTTTCTGTGGGAATAGTTTGATCATCTTTATTGAAAGTAAGATGATAATCTCTTTTCCTCTTTTGCCCTCGTCTTTGGTTGTCTTTTGGAATTTTTGATACTTTCATACGCTCATAGAAAGTCATGATATCTCTTTTCCTCTTATCTTTTTCCTAGCTCTGGATAGAGCTTTTCCATCATGTCATTGTCATAATCTGGGTCAGAGTTTGCTGGGGTGTATGATTCTCCATTTTCTTCATCGTTTGAGAATTCTGATAGTTTTTCTAGCAGCTCTTTCTTCATTTCTCGTCTGGCTGCTTTCGAAGTTGATCCTGTCTGAAATCTTGATTGTCCTCTGGATGGAGGAGGGTTGCTGATGGTTGATTCTGATAACGTCTTTAGAACAGCAAACTTTGAGGCTTGTTCTTGTGGAAATCTCTTCCACCATTTTACTTTGAATCTTCTAGTGAGTATAAGTGGTTCGTATTCTGTCCGGCCAATAATTTCATATTCCCAGTAAATGATCCAAGGGATATGAAACATGAGAGTGAAGCTCATCGTCTTGGGTAGATGTGAAGTCGTGTATTTCTACACAAAGGCTCCATATCCTTCTAGAACAGTGCCTGGAAAAGCTATCTTATGTGCACCAAAATGATGCCACCATCTGTGAAACCATAAGGGAAAGCTTCCTGAAATGTTCCTGTCGATGTGGAAGAACCATGAATGTCCTCCAGTAGAGTATAAGAATGCATGATGCCATGCCGTCTGATAATCGTAATAGTCAAATCCCCTTGGAATGAAGGGTTGTGAGAAAGTCTTTTGTGTATAAAGGTTCATGCCCTAGTCTGTTGGAGTCAAAATTCTAAGAATTCTGCATTTTGAATAAGAGTATCTGTCTAGTCTTGCTATGGTTGTCTCATGGGTAATTTCTACTGAGTCTGTGTCTACAAGGATAAACTCATAAAAGGTTCTGTTTTTGTCTAAAGACGTTGGAATATAGTGAAAGTCTTTAGGGAACATGTTGGAGGTAATGGATCGTAGGTCTGATCCATATTCTGGTTCTACATATCCAATATTTTTGTCTAAAGGTTTAAGTATTGAGCCTGTTTTGTCTTGGGCTTTTGTCTGTGCTTGTGTTTGGAATTGTGGTCTAGGGGCATTTCCTAAAACTGTTGGTCTTTGGGTTATTGAGGCCGGTGATCTTGGTGGTTGAACTTGCAAAGCTGGTATAAGTCTGGATGGAGTCTTTGGGCCGCCGAAGCTTACCTAAAATCTCTTGTGGTGAGAGTTAGGAAGAGTTTGAACTTCCTTGACCCAACATTAAACATTATTATCCAAGACCTTCCTTTCCTGATATGCAGTCAGAAGATAAGAACACTAGACAACAAAATAAATATGATCGTCTTCGCAAGGAGTCCTAGCGCGCGTCGGACAAGAAGTCCTCGCGCCGCAAGGACTCGCGCGCCGCGCACTCGGATTAGGGTTTGCGCGCGCCTCCGCACCTTGGATTAGGGTTTGGGCTATCTTCCAAACGCCTCGGGCTTTTCTGATGAAACTTAGGCTCATACTCCTTGACATGTTGCAGTACATGTCGAACTCGATCGATGGATGAAAATGCTCCATCTACGTGTCGATCTGCTGCCCAGCAGAATCACCGTCGTACGTTGTGATAGTGAGTAGGTTGACCACGCGTGGGACCTTCTCTCGAAGTGCAGCCTCCTCAAGTGTCATCTTGCATTCCAACTCCTTGTGAATAAGGGATGACAACTTGTCTTGAAGCTTTCTAGCACGCGCGCGCGTCATTGGACCAGTAGGTGGCAAAGGTATGTCGATGCGTGGGTTCGCATCATCCCCTCCCCCTTCGAAAAGATTCGTCCTCGAATCCAAGACAGCTCCATCATCAACGTCATAGTCGTCTTCTACATCAAACAAAGATAAGTCAAAAACATTGAAAGTAGAACTAATGGTACCATACTCACTAGGTAACGCAAGTTTGTAAGCATTATTGTTGATCTTCTTAACAATCTGAAACGGTCCATCTCCTCTTGGGGATATCTTGTCACGGCGTTGGGTTGGGAAACATTCCTTTTGCATGTGCAGCCACACCCAATCACCTACATTGAAGGCAACTAGTTTCCTTCCTTCGTTCCGCTTAAGCGCCACCTTCTCATTCATACGCTCAATATTATGTTTTGCCTTGGCATGTAATTGCTTCACGAATTCTGCCTTCTATGCACAATCTAGACTTACAACATCACTCAAAGGTAAGGGAGCTAAATCCAAAACAGTCCTAGGATTAGAACCATAAACAAGTTCAAAAGGTGAGTAATGAGTAGTTGAATGGACAACGCGGTTGTAAGCAAACTCAATAAATGGTAAATGATCAACCCAAGTAGAAACATGCTTACGAACCAGTGTGCGTAACAAGGAACCAAGTGTACGAACCAAGGAATTCCATGCAAACAAACTACCTCACGAAAGAATAAATCAGCAATTTGAGTCGCATAAGTAGTGGAACATGGAATAAAATGTGACATCTTAGAGAACCGGTCTGAGGATTGCGAAGATGATGAAGATGATGAAGGTCTAGCTATAGATGATGATCTAGAGATAATAGAAGGACTAGGTCTAGGGAACTGAATTGGAGGTCTAATAGAGGCTGGTCTTTATCTTATGATATAAGAGTGTTGGCTTGTTCTATATACCGCAGGAGTGTGACTGCTTGATGTCCGTATAGCAGGGGTATAATTACTAGCTGTTCGTGCTACGGGTCTTAAATTGTTCCTAAGAGTTTGATTTTGGTTGATAGTATTAAAAACTTTATCTATCGTCTTATTGGTGGCCATGATCATGTTTCTTAACAATTCTATTTTTATTAAATCTTCATTCCATAACGGAGTTCTTTCTAAGGTTATGGGTATGACATTATCATTTTCGTCATTGGCTGCATCATTAAGATTTTGAACGTATGCTTGTTGAAGGAAATTAGCATGAGATATTAATTTTGTTCTAAGTTGTTCTAAGTCTATAAGTCTATCTGTTCGTAATAATGTAAGACAGGTTGCTAGTTTGTCAAAAATAGTCATGATATTGTATGCAAAGAAAGTTTCTGAAATGAAAGCTTTGAATTTAAAACGATAATAAAAGCTTTTAATATTAAAGAGAGCGTTTTAAATCTTACAAAGTGTTGAGATTTCCCAGTAGGCTGGTACGTGAGTTTGCTTATTTTGAGAGATTTTTTGGAGACTGAAATTTTATTTTTATTTGCTCTGCCTCATAACTGAGGGCTTGTTCTTTTTATATAGATGTATACAGTTTAATGAGTCCAAACGGACTTCAAAATAAATTACATTGCGAGAGAGCAAGAGATAAGGTATCTATCTTTTTAAAAAGTCTTCTTTTCTCTGTCTGCCACTGGCGTCGTCTAGTGGAGGGAGCCTCCCAAAGTCTTCGTCTTTTTCGAATAATTGTTGTCGGCCACGTTTTTTGTCCTCTCTTAATTATAGAGGAGGGCCATGTATTCTGATGTCTTTTGGTAATGGTTGTGGGCCATTTTCTTGATTTTATGCGTCTGGTCGTCATGGCATACGTAATTCTGTGTCTGTTCGTCATGGCATACGTCATTCTGCTAGAGGAGGGCATGTTGGTCCTTTTGAAAAGAGGGAAAAGTTGGGATCTTTTCCTCTTTAGTCCTCTGAGTTGGTTGTCTACTACTGTGGTGTCTCCTGTGAAAGAAGTCATCTTTGCAGTATTTCCATTTTCTTTTCTTTTCTTTTACTCACCAAGCTCAGGGTAGAGCTCAACCATCATGTCTTCATCGTATTCTAGATCTAAGTTTGCAGGAGTGAATGCTTCTTCTTCATCTTCATCATTTTTAAATTTGGATAATTCTTCCATCAGTTTCTTTTTGTATTCGCTTTTGGAAGATGATGAGGATGCCATACTGGCACTGGTCTTGGTCTTTGGTATGTTTATTTTGGTAGGGGTGGAATTGTTGATGGTATTTTCTGAGAGTATTTTGAGAATAGCAAATTTTGATCCTTGTTCCTGAGAAAAACCTTTCCACCATTTGATTTTCCAACGTCTCATGAGTATAGGAGCACTAGTGTGAAGGATAATGTGTTTGGGTAATGGCTTGACTGGTAGTATTTTTGTTCAAACGTTTCGAATCTACCTTTGACTGTTTCTGGGAATGCCAATTCTAAGGCTCCGTAGTGTTGCCACCATCTAAGTAACCAATGTGGGAATATGCCTGAAATGTATCGATCAAAATGAAAAAACCAGGAATGTCTTCCATCTTCATAAAGGAAAGCAAGGTTCAAGCTTTCTGATCGTAGGGATGGCAATTGGGCGGGTATGGGGCGGGTAAGCACTATCCATACCCGCATCCATATCAATATGAAGCGGGTAAAAGAAGGATCATTTTACCCGCGAATAACCCGCGTATATCCGCGGATACCCGCATATTTGGTTGAATTTCAAATTTTAATCAAATTAATATATAAAAAAAATCAATCTAATTTAATAACAATACCACACAATAATACGAGTATTATACCAGGAAAAAAAAACTAAAAATGGGCTGCTTTTTAAGGTTGGTATATATATTTCGTGCGGGTATTATAGTGGATATCCATACCCGCACTTTATGGGTATTTAGTACGGTATTGGAGCGGGTAAGTACTATCCATACCCACATCTATACCCGCATTTTACGGGTGCGGGTATATCCAAACCCGCAAAATACCCACAATGTGCGGATAATACCCACCCATAATTATGGGTATTGAACGAATATCCATATCTACGAGCGAAATTGGCATCCCTATCTGATAGTCATGATAATTGTAACCATTAGGGACAAATGGTTGAGAGAATGTTCTTTGGGTATACAAATTCATTTTCCAGTCAGCAGGGGTCAAGATTTTTAGTATTCTGCATTTTGAGTATATGTATTTTTCAGGATGCTCTGGTCTAGTATGATGGGTGATTTCAACTGAGTCAAAATCCACAAAGATGAATTCATAGAAGGTTCTAGTTTTGTCTAATGATTCTGGAATGTATGTGAAGTCTCTAGGGAAAACATGTGAGATTATGGTTCTGAGATCGAATCCATATTCGGGCTCTATGTATGCAATATTTTGAAGGCTTGGTTTATGGACAGGATGGTTTATGTTGGGCTTAGTCTGAGTCTGCGGCCTAGGTATTGTTTCAAGCCTAGCTTTGTCCAAGCCCTACAAGTCCAGCCCATCAGATCTCCAGCTTCTATATCTCATAGACCAACCGTTCTTGGAACAATACCTAGGCCGCAGACTCAGACTAAGCCCAATATAAACCATCCTGTCAATAAACCAAGCCTTCAAAATATTGCATACATAGAGCCCGAATATGGATTCGATCTCAGAACCATAATCTCACATGTTTTCCCTAGAGACTTCACATACATTCCAGAATCATTAGACAAAACTAGAACCTTCTATGAATTCATCCTTATGGATTCTGACTCAGTTGAAATCACCCACCATACTAGACTAGAACATCCTGAAAAATACATATACTCAAAATGCAGAATACTAAAAATCTTGACCCCTGCTGACTGGAATATGAATTTGTATACCCAAAGAACATTCTCTCAACTATTTGTCCCCAATGATTACAATTATCATGACTATCAGAAAGCTTGGCACCTTGCTTTCCTTTATGAAGATGGAAGACATTCCTGGTTTATTCATTTTGATCGATACATTTCAAGCATATTCCCACATTGGTTCCTTAGATGGTGGCAACACTACGGAGCCTTAGAATTGGCATTCCCAGAAACAGTCAATGGCAGATTCGAAACGTTTGAACAAAAATACTACCAGTCAAGCCATTACCCAAACACATTATCCTTCACACTAATGCTCCTATACTCATGAGACGTTGGAAAATCAAATGGTGGAAAGGTTTTTCTCAGGAACAAGGATCAAAATTTGCTATTCTCAAAATACTCTCAGAAAATACCATCAACAATTCCACCCCTACCAAAATAAACATACCAAAGACCAAGACCAGTGCCAGTATGACATCCTCATCATCTTCCAAAAGCGAATACAAAAAGAAACTGATGGAAGAATTATCCAAACTTAAAAATGATGATGAAGAAGAAGCATTCACTCCTGCAAACTCAGATCCAGAATACGATGAAGACATGATGGCTGAGCTCTACCCTGAGCTTGGTAAGTAAAAAAAAAAAAAAATAGAAATACTGCAAACATGACTTCTTTCACAAGAGACACCACAGTAGTAGACAACCAACTCAGAGGACTAAAGAGGAAAAGATCCCAACTTTTCCCTCTTTTCAAAAGGACCAACATGCCCTCCTCTAGCAGAATGACGTATGCCATGACGAACAGTCACAGAATTACGTATGCCATGACGACTAGACGCATAAAATCAAAAAAATGGCCCACATCCATTACCAAAAGACATCAGAATACATAGCCCTCCTCTATAATTAAGAAAAGACAAAAAATGTGGCCGACAACAATTATTCGAAAAAGACAGACTTTGGGAGGCTCGCTCCACCAGACGACGCCAGTGGTAGACAAAGAAAAGAAGACTTTTTAAAAAGATAGATACCTTATCTCTTGCTCTCTCGCAATGTAATTTATTTTGAAGTCCGTTTGGACTCATTAGACTGTATACATCTATATAAGAAGAACAAGCCCTCAGTTATGAGGCAGAGCAAATAAAAATAAAATTTCAGTCTCCAAAAAATCTCAATACTTTGTAAGTTTTAAAACGCTCTCTTTAATATTAAAAGCTTTTATTATCGTTTTAAATTCAAAGCTTTCATTTCAGAAACTTTTTTTGCATACAATATCATGACTATTTTTGACAAACTAGCAACCTGTCTTGCATTATTAAGAACAGATAGACTTATAGACTTAGAACAACTTAGAACAAAATTAATATCTCATGTCATTTCCTTCAACAAGCATACGTTCAAAATCTTAATGATGCAACCAATGACGAAAATGATAATGTCATACCCATAAGCTCAGAAAGAACTCCGTTATGGAATGAAGATTTAATAAAAATAGAATTGTTAAGAAACATGATCATGGCCACCAATAAGACGATAGATAAAGTTTTTAATACTATCAACCAAAATCAAACTCTTAGGAACAATTTAAGACCCGTAGCACGAACATCTAGTAATTATACCCCTGCTATACGGACATCAAGCAATCACACTCCTACGGTATATAGAACAAGCCAACACTCTTATTTCATAAGACGGAGACCAGCCTCTATTAGACCTCCAATTCAGTTCCCTAGACATAGTCCTTCTATTATCTCTAGATCATCATCTATAGCTAGACCTTCATCATCTTCGCAATCCTCAGACCCATATGCACCTAGAACCATCGAAGCCTTCGATGGCACATACGTTAGACAAGCAAGTCCTTGGCTCCTAGAATCATCTTGCCATCTTGCGAAAATCTGTTTTGCGACAATGTTTTTAACATACTTTTTTAAAACAAATTTAGCACTTTGACAGTCAATACAGAGTAAAAATCTTTTGTTGAAAACATCGTCTTGAAATTTTGAAATGCATAAAACTATGGCCAAAATTTCTTTTTTGATTGTCGAATAATTCTTTTGTGCTTCAATCCATACTCCTGAACAATATCGTATTAGTTGTTCTTTTCCTGAAATTTGTTGTTTTAAAATTCCACCATATCCTATATCTGATGCGTCAGCTTCAACTATTAGTTTGGCTGAGGGATTTGGATTCCTAAGCATGGTAGGTTTTTAACCTTTTCTTCCATTAGTCTTACTACAGAATTATGTTCTTTTGTCCAGTCAGTAGGGGTTTTCTTTAGGCTTTTGTATAAAATTGAACAAGTTGATCTAAGATCTTTTATAAAGTCTGCTACATAGTTTAAACATCCTAGAAATCTTTGAAGTTGAGTTTTATCTTTTATTTCGTCTAGGAATTTGCTTGCAAATTCTATGGATCTACTTATTGGGCTAAACATTCCCTGGTAGATATTAAATCCTAGAAATCGTGTATTCGTCTGACATAGTTTAAGTTTTGATGCTGATACTACAAGTCCATTTTCTTTTAGTATTTTAAGGAATTTATTACGGTGATGGTAGTGTTCAGTTATTGATTTCGAGTATACTCAAACATCATCGATGTATACTATAGTAAATTTGGTATAAGGATTTAAAATGTCATTCATCATTTTTTGGAATTTTGAGGGTGCATTTTTTAATCCAAATGGCATAACATTCCATTTATGATGTCCTAGTGGAACTATAAATGCAGTTTTATATCTGTCTTTTTCTCCTATCTGGATTTGCCAAAATCCTGATTTCATGTCAAATTTTGAGAATATTGTTGCTCCGTGAAGTGTTTTTATTAAATCTCTTTTATTAGGTATGGGGTATCTAATCAATCTAAGAGATTTATTAAGTGGTTTATAGTTTATCACTAATCTTGGAGCTCCTCTTTCGAGCTCAGCATGGTTTTGTACATAAAATGTTGCACAAGACCATGGAGATCTACTAGGTATTATTAGTTTTTTGTCTAATAGAGACCCTATTTCTTTTTTACAGTATTCTATTAATTCTCCATTCATCTGGATAGGTCCTTAGTTGGAATATTTCTTTCATCAAAGTCTTTTTCGTAAGGTAATTCTATTATGTATTTTTTTCTATTCCAAAACGCGTTTGGAATGTCTGCACAGACTTCTTTTTCAAAAGAGTTTTGAAATTCATTTATCTTATCTTGATTAAAAGGGATTTGTAAATCTTCTTCTACCCTTCTATAGTTTATTTCTCTAGTTAGTGAATGTAAATGTTTTTTCTTTTGTATAAGCATAATGTTTTAGTTATAGCATAATCTTTGATGACATTTAAATCTTTGTATAGGTCCTTCTACAAATTTGAAACAAAATTTTGTCCCCTTTGCTTTTGTCCAAATACCATCGTATTCTACTCTAAAGGGGCAAAGTTGCATTAGGAAAGGAGTTCCTAAAATTATTCTTTGTCCTAAATCTTTGGCTAGTATAAAGGATTCTCTAAAGCAAAGGCCTTGGTTGCAAATGTACGCTTTCGAAAGTTTATATCTTATATCTAGTTTAGTCATATTTGCATCGTATATTCTTTCTTTGGTCTTTTCATAGTATTGGGTTGGTATTAATCCTTCTTGTAGACAATTTTGGTCTGCACCTGAGTCTACAAGTGCTAGTACGTTAATATGAAAGGCTGCATCTAATTTTAACTCTATATTAACGTGCCATTTTTTATATTCAATTCTTGAAATAATATTTAGATAAAGTTCTTCTGTAATGTCTAAAGCTTCGTTGTTAATGTCCTGGTTTAATTCTCTGAGATTTTTGACCTCTTCTTCTTGACTTTCTTTTCTAAGACTATTGGTATCTTCTAACATACCAATTCTAATGTTTAGTTTGGTGTTTTCTATTTGTAGACCTTTTATTTCTGTTTTGATAGTCTTGATTTCTTCTTTTAAATCTTGAATTGTTATATTTGATTCTAATCTAGAAAATCTATTTACTATATTTTTTAACGTATATGGTTCTATCTATTTTGCCCTCTTGTTGGTATTTAAGACGTTCTGAAGTTTCTCTAGGTATTCTCTTTGTGTTTCTAGGTCGTCCACTTTTCCTATTAATTCCATTAGTAGGTCAGCTTCTTTTGTTATGACATTAACTTGTTTATAGACACAAGAACATATGTTATCTTCTTCTTCTTCTTCTTTTGAGCTATCATTTTCTGTAGAAGAATTTTCTTGTATTTCGTATAATTCTTCGTGGTCACTACTTTTTAATTCATCGTCAGTGTCCGACTCATTTAGTAGTTGAATAAGTTGTTCTTTAAATTCTTCTTCACAGTCTAACGCTTGTATATTTGTTTTCATTTTACAGTTATTCTTATACTCCCTCCGTTTTCGAATAATCGTCACTTTTGTACTTTTTGTTATTGCTCACTTTACTTGACTCTTTGGTGTTTGTTGTACTTTTTGTTACTGTTTCAAAGAGTCAATTATTCAAAAACAGAGGGAGTATTATCCTACTTGTCCACATTTATAGCATGTAGGTTGTTTCATAGCTTGTTTTCCTTTGCCTTTTGGATTATACTTGGGTTTTCTTTTATAAAAGGGTTTTTTATAAGGTCTAGAGGGCCTTTCTTGGTATCTTTCTGGATACTTGGGTTTATAATTTCTTTTATATTGTTTTCTGTTTTTTATAACTTCTTCATGGTGCTCTAATGGTCTCATAACCGTATTGTCAACAGAAAGATCCTAATTCCTTTTTATTCTGAAGATTATCATTTTTTAATTTTTCTTTTAGTTTAAGGTCGGTACAGAGAGATAATCCTACATTATTAATGAAGGCTACTATTTCTCCGTAGGTTAATTCTTCGTATCTAATTTCTCCTTTGTTTGCTTCTTTTATTTTTACTCTAACCTTTTCTGTGAATAGTTTAGGTAGTCATGAAATAAATTTTGCTTTCCAAAAGGGAAGGCTACAATCTTCTTTTAGGAATACTTTAGATAAATACATGTCTTTATACCACGTGAAGTCTTGTAGTTTTGGACAGGTTAGGTTCATAAGTATTTTTGTGGTTTCTTCTTGAAGTTGTTCAGGTTCTCCTATAAAATGTTTTAATATAGAGTAAATAAGAACATTGGTTGCATCTTCTACTAGTTCTTCATTTTCTAGTTTAACTGCGTTCATAATATCTAGTCTTTCGTCCATGGTAAGATAATTACCCCACCATCCTTTAAGCATTCTAGAGAAACCAGCCATAAGTATAAAGGCTACTTGTTTGTCTGTATTATTTCTTGTTCTATGTGCAGTTGCTGCCATTAGCATACCTTCTAACATACTAATTATGTTGTGTTTACTTTGTCCATCTAAATTCCATTCGTCTATGCTTAAACCATCATATTTGGCTTATTGTCTAGTATTTCTTTCTTCTGATTGCATATCTGGAAAGGAAGGTCTTAGGTAATAATGCTTAACATTTGGTCTTTGATAATTTGTTCCTTTTAGTCTATTCACTTCTAGATTTTTAAATTGTTCAGTTATTTCTTCCAGCTTTTCTTTGGTCAAAACTGTAATCTGATTTTTTTATTTTACTTTTATTTTCTCTAGTTCTTGACTATTTTTTCCTAAAAGTACTTCTTCTTTGGAAAGTTTAAAGTCTTCCTTGAATCCTGGTAAAGTATTGGGTTTAAATATAGGATTACTAATTTTTAAAGGTTTTTCTATTTGAGTTTTGCTTCCTTCTCCTTTGAAGGTATGTCCTGCATATCGGACCATTGGAGGAGTATTGTGTTCTATTATATTTAACTGTTGTGCCATTGTATTAAGCAAGATGTTTATATAGTTATTTTGTGATTGGATATTTTTTATATCTTCAAGTTTAATTTCTCTGTTTTTTTCTCTTATGTCTTTTATGGGTGACGCAGATATGTCATGGTTAAGATGATTTATTTTAATCTCTTCAAACGGTGGATATATCGCCTTTACTTTTGTTTCTGTCGTAGTTTTCCAAGTTTGTATTGGTGTTTTTATTACATTTATATTTTTAACATCTAGTAATTCTTTATGTTGTTTAAACCATGTGAAGAAGGGAATATGTGTTCGTACTTCTTTTAGATGAGTATAGAATTGTTCTCTAATACTATGTTTTTGTTCTTTTGTAAAATAACTGAAAAACTGAGTTCTTATATTTTCATTAGATGGATGATCAAATTCTTTTCTTAATTTTTCTTTATCTATCTCATTTTCTCTAGTAATTGTGTTTATCTGATTGGTATATCTCATATCACTTTATGTTGGCGATGGTGATCTTAACGTTTCTGGTTCACAAATTTGAAAACTACTTTGGTTTGTATAGTGTGGCCTTGGTATGTTTCTATTGAAATCTACTCTAGTTAAAATAGAGTTTGACTGACTTCTACTAAGTCTAGATCTTGGTATTTCTAGGCTACTAGCTGTTCTTCTAGAGCCTATTATGTTTGATGCTTTTGTTGGTTGAAATTCTATAATATTAATACTTCTTCTGTGAGGTTCAAATATTAATCTAATATTTCCATTGCCATCTTCTTCTATTATAGCAGGTTGAGTTCTTGGGGTAATGACTTGTGATTAATTTACTTTTGGTAAAATTCATTCGTCCGTAATAATCTAGGGGTCTGAATCATAGCATGTTCAGTGTTGACTTCTATTAATAGAGACTCATTTTTCGGTGAATGTCTTAATGCTTTCGGATTTATATTAGTTGACATAACTTTGTAGTATATTCTATAAATTATAGCAAGGTTTTTGGATCTTTCAATCATGTTGTCTAATGTATTGATGTTTAATAATAAAACTTTTAATATGTTTGGGTCAGTTAGTGAAACAGTAAAGTCTGGATAACAATTGAGGTATACTAGTCCTTTAGTCAAGTTTGATTGAAATATGCCTAATAATGAATCATCAAATCGTTTGAATCTAGCATCTCTTAAACACATCAGTATATGTGAATCAAGTCCTAGTCTGTGTAGGGGTTTGGCGGCTATCTGTATTAGCCCTATATGTATAAACTTATATTTCTTTCAAAACTTCTCAATTTGTTTTGTTTCGATCATTTGGACTGTTTTTTGTAAAGAATTTATTGGAATCGTTTTTTCTGTTGTTTCTATTATATAGTCATGAAATAGTTTAAATGTTCTTATCTCATATATGTTTTTTACCTTTTCTTCAGGAATTGTCCAATTTCTGAGTTGTTGTTCTACTTTTGCAATTTTCACTTCTTGTCTATTATAATCATCTAGGTCATCATTAATTCCTCATGATTATTATGATTGTTTTTACTAGAACTACCAAAGATATTTCCAAATCTTTCCATGATTTCGAAGATAAATAATTGTATTTCAGTGAAAGATAAAGATAAAGTATTATGGTTCTTCTTAGACTCTTTCCTCAAAAGATTATAGGTAATTTAGTTGGGACCACCACCTGGACCACCTACCTCACTGGGTTTTACGGCTAAACCAACAGATTTCATAGCTGACCAACGCTAAACGTTACCTAAAATCTTCTGTTGTTAGAGTTGGGAGGAATCATAAGATCCTTACCCTTACCCCCTCCTAAAAGAGAGCCACTTGGCTTCGCTACCATTTGTAAACTGCATCGTCTTTGGTAAGTTCCATTAGGAAGTCTTTCATTTCATTTGTATAATGGCGAACAGATTGTCCTAAGATCTTTAATGAAATCTGACACATAATTTAGACATCCTAAAAAAAATTGCAATTATTTTTTGTCTTTTATTTTATTTGGGAATTTATTAGCAAATTCAATGGATCTGCTAATAGGTTTGATTGTTCCTTGATATATATCAAATCCTAAAAATCTTATTTTTGTTTGGCATAATTTCGACTTGGATGCTGATACAACCAATCCATTTTCTTTTAGAATTCTCAAAATTTTGATTAGATGGTTAAAATGTTATGTAATAATGATTTTAGAATAAACTAAAACATCATCGATATATACTATTGTAAATTTTGTATAAGGGTTTAGAATATCATTCATCATATTTTGGAATTCTAATGGTGCGTTTTTTAATCCAGATGGCATTACATTCCATTCGTAATGTCCAAATGGTACTATAAATGCAGTTTTGAATCTATCTTTTTCGGTTATTTGTATTTGTCAGAATCCTGACTTCATATCAAATTTTGAATATATATTTTCTCCATTTAATCTTTTGATTAAATCTCTTTTATTAGGTATTGGATACCTAATCCATTGGAGAACTTTGTTTAATGGTTTGTAGTTTATAACGAGCCTTAGTGCTCGTCTTTCAAGTTTTGCATGATTTTGAGCGTCGAAAGCCGCACAAGACCATGGTAATTTACTTGGTCTTATTAGTTTCTTTTATAATAAAGTATTTATTTCTTTTTTACAGTATTCTAATAGTTCTTCATTCATTTGAATTGGTTTGACTTTTGTTGGAATGTTTTTCTCATTAAAATCCTTTTCATATGCTTCTTTCAGTTCCAAAAGGCATTTGGAAGTAATGCACAAACTTTCTTTTCAAATAGAGTTTGAAATTCCTTTACTTTCTTTTGATTAGAAGAATTTTGTAATTCTTCTTCTATTCTTTTATAATTTATTTCTTTTGTTAAAAAATGTAAATGTTTTTTATTTTGGATGAGCATAATATTTTTAGTTATAGAATAGTTCTTTATAATATTCAGATCTCTCTGTTGAGGTTTTTGTATGAATTTAAAATAGATTTCTATATTAAAAATTATGGTTTTTATTCCTTCATGATCCACATTAAATGGATAAATTTGTGTTATGAAGAGAGTTCCTAGTATTATTCCTTGATTTAAATCTTTTGCTAGAATGAAAGAGTTTCTAAAATAAAATCCTTTATTACATATGTTTGCATTAGTAAGTTTGTATTTTATATTTATTTTGGATCTATTAGCCCCATATAATTTTTCTTTAGTTTTTTCATAATACTGGGTTGGAATTAACCCTTCTTGTACACAGTTTTGGCCTGCTCCGGTATCAACCAAAGCATTGACATTTATCACTAAGTCTATATTAACATACCATTTTTTAAATTTCATTCTTGAAATGGTGTTTAGATAACTTTCTTCGGTTATTCCTAAGGCTTCATTTTTTATTTCTTGATTTAGTTCTTCTAAATCATTTGGAATTTCTTCCTTGTTATGGTTTTCTAACATCATTACTTTAATATTTAGTTTTTTTTTTAATTGTAAATTCTTAATATCTGTTTTGATAAATTTAATTTCTTTTAAATCTTAAATTGTAACTGTTGCTTCTTGTTTGGAAAATCGACTAATTACGTTTTTTTAGACTATAAGGTTCTATATTTTTTATTCTTTTTTCTTGATTTATTAAATTTTTAAATTTATTTAGATATTCTCTTTGTACTTCAGGGTTCTTCTATTTTTTCTAAGCTTTCCATGAGAATTTTTTTATCTTTTGTGATAACATTGATCTATTTGTATGCACATGAACAAATGTTATTATCTTCTTCAGAGCTTTCTATTTCTTCTGAAGAGTTTTCTCGCTTTGAATAAATTTCTTCGCTGCTAATGCTTTCAATGTCATCATCAGTACTAGAATTTAGTAACTGAATGACATGTTCACGCCCACCTTCGAAATCGAAGAGCATGACACGGTGCCCCGAGGACCTGATACGTGAGCCTAGCCTCACTTTCCCCGCACGTGGGCCGAGTTTACTGTCAAGACAGTACGGCATGCCGCTAGGCAGATGACCATTTTGGAGCAAATCATCCCGAAGCTAGCGATATGGCGCGAGCCCCCTTGGCGTCATACCGCCAACAACAGTGCCACCGAGATGAATATTTAGCTCTCATTTTTAAAGGGTTTTTAAAGGGCAAATTTGTCATAAATGCCCATTTTTGTAACCTAATATAAATAGGTAGTTTCATGTACATTTACATTTGGCTTTGAATTGATAGCATAATTGTTAAGTTGAGAATACTCCTTATTCATCTAGGGCCCAATATTGGTGTTTGTCTTGGTTTTGGATTGTCGTGGCTTGAGTAAATAAAAAACAATAAGAATCCTTCACTTGTGTAGTTTTTTGCTACTTCCTTTCGTATGAACATTTGAATCCGAAATTGAGTGATTTGTGTTCTTGAATATCCTACCCGTATTCAAGATTTACAAGTGGTACTCAAGTTCAATCGTTCGTGTGTTCAATCAGCCCTCTCCATCTCTATCCGCTTCTCCAAATCCAGGTATTTATCCTTGTGTTTTGTGTGTTTAATTCTTGTGCTAATTTCGCTGAGTCTCCATCTTAGTTTCCCCTATATTTGTTGTTGTTTTCTTGTTGATTTATGTTATAAACTCATAGAGCTAGATCCTCCCTTTGTAGTATACATTCGACCTAAGTAAAAGGAGGCTGGATCGTATCAGGTGGTAGCGGATTCTAACTGAAAGACACAAAAAAACTGACTCACAACACAAGAACTATTTTTCTTGAGTAAAATTTGCACACTTTTATTTGGCGGTCAAAAAGTATGAAAATTTATCGAATTTATAGTCGACTCAAAAACAAATTTTGTTCTACACAAATAGAAGTTTAAGCACGTTAAAGTTCAAATTTTTCTAGGTGGTAGATATCACTGAATCATTTGATTTTTTGTTTCTTTTGTTAATTTGTAGTTCTTGTATTTTTTGTTTCATTTTATAATTATTTTTATAATGTCCTATATGTCCACCTTTGAACCTGGTAGGTTTTCTTTTATTTTCTGAATTATTTTTAAATTTGTTAAATCTTTTTTTATGGTAGTTTTTCTTTTATAATTTTTTTTGTGATGCAATCCATATTTCTAAGCAATATCTAATTAATTGTTCCTTTTGTGAACCTTTTTGTTGTAATATTCCTCCATATCCTATATCAAATGCGTCTGTTTCTAATATTAATTTAGATGATCGATCAGGAATTCCTAAACAAGATGATGGATCAGTGGTCGAAAATCGAAACCTTCTACGAACCGAATTGTGAAGGAGCATTTCTGACAGAATTCGGTTGAAATCTTTCATTTTTGACCGAATTTTCAATTTTTTCAACCGAATATTCCGTCAGAAAGAGGCAATTTTTTTAGTGTCTCTAGCAATAGATAATTTCTCATATTTACTACTCATATACAATAATTGAAAAAAACACACGCACATGTTAAAGAAAGGTAAATATTTTAAGGAATTTGAACCATGAATTTTGTTCTTAACTAGCAGTAGCTACTTTTTTCCTCTTGTTTTCATTTTTTTAGTTTTTGTAATTTTCTTCATTATAGAATCATACATTTCTTAGAAATTAGCTCTTAAAAATAAACCAACTAGAAAAAATACGTGAAAATTAGACTTGAATATTAAAAATAATCACCTTGAACTTTGTTTGTTCTTTGTCCCTAAACCAATCAGTCATCAACCCTGTATCTGTCAACAATTACTGTCTTGCCCCTGCACAAGAAAAAAAGAAAACTAAGCAAATGATCTAGTCGAAGGAGATGAGGCAGTGGGTCGGTATGGTTCTTACTTCTTGCATGTACATGACACGGCCGAGCAAACCCAGGCAGAAGTGAAGAAGCATATGAAAATCCAGAATTTCCAAATTTTCTGTATTTGACGGCTTGATAAAGATGCTGGCACTACCCTGGATCTATCTTCTAGTCCAGATCCACATCCAAATCTAAATCCATATAAATAAGTCAATCTATTTGATATATATACATAATGTTTGAAAATGAAATGAAATGAAACCTAATGAAAATAAATGAAATGAGATGAGATGAAATGAAACCTCTCTCTCTTTGTTTCTTGCCGTTGATAGTTCTATTATAGTCCATGATAAGCCATTACTAACCTAATGAAACTTGAATAGAATTAATTTACTGCTCAAAAAGACAAACACATAGGGAACCGCTAAAAAAGTGTTGTAAATTTATTTTTATAACAAAAGAACTATAAAGAGTTATGTAACTTTGTTTTTCTATTAAAAAAAGTTATGTAATTAGATTATCTTCCCCCGATGATATTTGGGACATGAATATTCAAGTTTATATTTGGGGCATTGGCATTTCTAGTATCGCCGACATAATGATGACAATGACGTGGTGTGTTCCAGTCAAAGGGCCACTGTTTGTCAACAGTTTCAGGCGCCTGACCATGATTTTAGTGGCAGTTGTTGGCTCACTTATTTTAGTTCTCTCTTCCGGCTACGGACATATTTTGCTAACTATTCCCTCCGATCCTATCAAAATTAATTGGTTGGGTAAAAAAATTAAGAAATAATAAAAATTGTAATTATTACTCAAAACGATAGTTAATTTAAACCATATTTTCAGTAGAAAAATGGCAATCATTAAAAATCGGAAGAAGTAATTTCTTTTAGTGAATTTATATACGAATTTGCAGTTCATGAAAAGTGTTTATAATTTGATTCTCTGTTTTGTAGCTTACTGGGCGGCGTCTTCATTATCATGGGTCTTTACTCCGTGATTTGGGGTAAAGGATCGAAAACACCTAGTCTAGCGATTGGAGATGAGGAGACGCCACCCCACAGCGACAGAGGAGCTAAGGACATCGAGCCTGCTAAGGAAGTTCAAGAGAGCGGCACTGCACAGATGATACGTTACTCTTACTCAATTATATGAATTTCGTAGTTTTTTTTCCCTCTTCCATTTATACTCCCTCCGTCCCTTAAAGGATGTCGTTTACTATTCCGGAGCGTATTTCAAGGCGGTCGAAATAGTAGCTATATGACCCCGAAAAATTTCGTACTTTACGTACGTTAAAAAAAAGTACGGAATTTTTCGGGGTCATATAGCTACTATTCCGACCGCCTTGAAATGCGCGCCAGAATAGTAAACGACATCCTTTAAGGGACGGAGGGAGTATAATATAATATAATATAATATGCTTAACCGAATTGAGCTTGGCCATGTTACTTGTTTGAGTACATGAGGATAACATGTGACCAGAGTTAAATCAATTTTTTTTTGGTATCTTATATAATTATTTATTCACTGCAATTATGGGAACGGGTCAATGGTTGGGAGGGATAACGGTGAGCTGGCCCGCTATGATGACTCTGTAAATTAAGCCCCTAATTTTCTTATAATTTTAAATTGACATGTCAGATAATAAATAATTTTTTGAAAAAGAATCGAACCCAATTTGAATCGAGTAATTTAATTAAATCATTGTAAATAAACGTAATAGTAGATAAAAGATTTTTATTAAGGGTGTACAAAAATCGGCCCGAACCGGAACCGCCGGTTTGGTCCTTTTTTTTTGTTGAAAAAGTGAACCGAACAGGACCGAACCGATTCTGAAAAACCCAAACCCGACCGTAGAACCGGTTCTTATATATATGCATATTAATATCAAAGTACAAATTTGGTTCAATGGTTAAAATTTTACCTATTACCTTAAAAAAAAGAGGTACAAATCCCCAACCTTTCTTTCTTTTTTCTTTCTAAACTTTTTAATTAAAATTTCTCATTTTTTCTTTTATTTGTTATTTTAAATATAAATTTTCACTACGGATGTTTTCTAAACTTAATTTTACATCTTTCTTTTCTTCTTCTAAACTTAATTAAAATTCATCATTTTTTTTCTTTTATACTTAATTAAAAGTCCTCATTTTTTTCCTTTTATTTTTTATTTTAAATAGAAAAATTTATTAAGGAAGTTACATGAGAATTATTATGAGTAAAAGACATTGTCTCTTTTAAACTTTTAAACTTAACTAAAAGTCTAAAAGTCCTCATTTTTTTCTTTTATTTGTTATTTTAAATATAAAATTTTACTATGGATGTTTTCTAAACTTAACTCCACATCTTTCTTTTTTTTCTTCTAAACTTAATTAAAATTTATCATTTTTTTATGATTTAGATTTATGGTATCTATATTTCAATGTCATTATTTACTTGAGTTAATTGTTTAGAGGTTTGGGATTTAAATTTAAATTGTATTAATGTGTTACGCAAAACATGAGTATAACTAATTAACTATTGTATTGTTCAAAGATATTTTTGAAGATTTAAATGTAAGTGATCTAATCTTATCTTCATATGAAGCATGATTATACTTGAAAATTCTTCATGTATATATGTTAGGCTCGATATGAAGCACGATACTTCTTGACTAGATATTTGTTAAATATATTCATTACATTTAAATATATTAATACTCATTATTTATTAATATTTAGTCACTTTAATTTTTTATATAATTTGTATCATAAAATTTAAAAATTTATCATACTAAAATATCTTTATAATATCAGGTTATTATTTATAAATTGATAAATCAAAGCATTATTTTAAAAAAATCAAAACTACGTCTTTAACACCAAAACGGCGCCATTTTGAGCAAACACCAAAACGATGTCGTTTTGAGAAAAATTAACAGAATCGGTTCTGAACCAGAATCAACCCGGACCGAACTGAAAAAATTGGAACCAAAATGTACCGGACTGAAAATTACCAGTTCGGTCAAATTCTAACCTAACCAGAACCAAAAATTTCTAGTTCAGTCCAGGTCTAAGCCCAAAATCGAACTGAATCGCCCCGTGTACACCCCTAATTTGTATGAGTAGAGTTTCCTGGAAACTTCCGCGTGGTTCACAAAATGCGTTACCTAAAGTCGAGAATTAAACCTTGGAACAAGGAAGTCTTTGGCAATGTTGAATCCAGCTTGCGAGAGCTTCAGAAAAGGTGTGATGAATTAGACCGTAGTGCTGATAACCGACCTCTTTCTCAGGCTGAACAAGAAGAATTTAATGACACTAGAAGCAAGGTTTGGGATTAGGAGAGGCGTGTAGAAAGATTTTAGCAACAGAAGAATTGATTAAAATGGAATGTGTATGGGGATCGGAACACAGGCTACTTTCACAGAATGGCCAAATTGGCCACGAAGAGGAATTCCATCAGAGAGATTGTGACTTCCACCTCTTCTCTCACATCCCCGGGGGAGATTAAACAAGCAGCCACTCAGTATTTCGAAACCTTTTTCCAATCAGTTCGGTGGGACAGACCGAGGATGCAGGATTTGGGGTTCTCCAAATTGACGGAAGAGGAAGCTGCAGGATTGGAAAAGGAGGTCACGGAAGCAGAAATATGGAGGGCCGTTAAAGGGTTGTGACGGGAAGAAAGCCCCAAGGCCGGATGGCTTCTCCTTGTGCTTTCTGCAGCAAGCCTAGGGGACTGTTGGGGGAGATTATTGCAGGCTGATTAAGGAATTCTTTAGATCAGGAGTGCTTGCGGCGGGAACGAACTCTTCGTTCTTGACTTTAATTCCTAAACTAGCTGAAGCTAAGCGGTTTAGTGAGTTTCGTCCAATTAGTTTGGTCAGTAGCTACTACAAAATAGTTTCCAAAATTATGGCTAATCGGCTCAGTGAAGTCATAACGTCTGTTGTTAGTGAGACTCAGCACGAGTTCATTAAGGGGCGCCAAACCCTTGATTGTGTCATGACAGCGAACGAGGTGGTTCATTATTTGCAGCAGACGAAACAGCTGGGGCTCCTTTTTAAACTTGATTTCGAAAAGGAGTACGATTCTATCGAATGGCAGTACTTGGATGATGTGTTGAGACTGATAGGTTTCGGAGAGAGATGGAAGGGATGGGTAAGGCATTGCGTTAGCACGAACAAAGTCTCTGTTCTTGTTAACGGGTCGCCATCAGGGCAATTCGGGGTGGGGAGAGGTTTGAGACAAGGCTGCTCTATGTCTCCACTTCTGTTCAACATAGCGGCGGAGGGTCTACATCGGCTTTTTATTCGCGCTGAGGAGGTGGGGATCCTCCGTGGGATTGGCAATCCCGTGGCAGGGTGGCGTTTGAGTCATTTGCAGTTTGCAGATGACACTCTGATTTTTGTGAATAACAACGAGGAGGAAATTCAGGGAGTCAAGGGGATATTAAGATGGTTTGATGCTTATTCTGGCTTACGGGTGAATTTTCACAAAAACACCTTGGTGGGGGTGAACATAAGTGACCAAATCGGAGGCATTCTAGCGACTCGGGCAGGATGTAAGTATGAATCTCTTCCATTCAAGTACTTGGGATCTATGGTGGGTTTTAACCCAAGAAGGAAGTCAGGGTAGGCGTTTTTAATTCATAAAATTAAGAAGAAATTTTCTACTTGGAAGGGTCAGCTTCTGTCGGTGGGGGGGGCGTGTGACTCTGATTAAATCAGTGCTAGCTAATATACCTATATATAATATGTCCATATATAGGATGCCTTGTTCGGTTGTCAAGTAGTGTGAGGGTGTGATGCGCCGCTTTCTTTGGAGTGGCCAGGAGAGTAGAAAGGGGTTGGCCAAGGTGAAATGGGAGGATGTGACGAGCTCGCGTCAGTTTGGAGGTCTAGGAATAGGGAGGTTACAATACCGAAATGTGTGTTAGATTCTCAAGTGGGTTTGGGAGCTAATAACGGGAAGCAGGAAGCAGTGTGCAGAGATAGTTCGAAAACAGCACAAGATTGGCTCTGTTGGTGATTTATGGAAGGCGAGAGATGGTCACGTATCCCCAATTTGGCGAGATATATTGAGCGTCTGTGGTCGGGGGAGTGAGTTTTTTGAGCTGTGGACAGATCACACCTCAATGGAAGTCGGAGAGGGTATTAATACGAGCTTCTGGTGGGATACTTGGGCAGCAAAGAATCCTTTGGCCTTACTTCACCCCCGGCTGTACCATTTGTTGCTACCCGAATTTTGACACGATTAGGTTAATTATTGCGTACCCCATTTTTATTCATTCTATTATTTATTTATGTAGTATTCATTTTAATACCTATCGTATATTTACTTCGTATCGTATTACCCTTTTTCTTCCTCCTTCTCCGTAAATCTTGGCTCCTTCAAACGTTCAATTGTCTTCATCATTAAAGGAAAGACATCTTCATTACCCTTTTCTAAAATCCTCCGTAAAGATTGGCTTTCTTTTTTCCTTTTAACCATTCCCTCTCCATTCCTTCAAACGTTCAAAATTTGTTTCATCATTAAAGGAAAAACATCATCATTTTACCACTACTAATTAACTCCATATAATCCCTCCCCATTTTTGACCAAAAGAATCCAATTACTCTGATCCTCCCGATTTACACCCTCGCTCCCTCTCAACTCGTCTCTCCCTCTCAAATCCTCCTACCAACCGCCCATCGCCGGCTAAACCACACCACGCTGCTGCCTACAAAACCGAACCCCTCTCCCAAATTAAAACCACTTCGGCCAAATTAAATTCGATCATCAACCACCGCGCCGCCGCTGCCCTCCGCCGCTGCTGCTCGCCGCAGCCCCGCCACAGCCATCCCACCCCACCGCTGCACAACCACCACTGCCCTCCGCCGCTGCTGCTCGTCGCAGCCCCGCCGAAGCCACCCCACCCCACCGCTACACAACCACCACTGCCAACAGCCAAAAAACCGACTCAATCAACCACAACCACCCAAAACCAACCCAACCAAATCCCAGCCATTCGAATCAAATACAAAACCAACCAAACCAATCCCTCCACAGCCTCCGTCACCTGCACAAAAAACCAATCCCAAGCCCTACTGCCACCACGCTGCTGAACCCGATCCAAACCCACCGCCACTGATAAACTACTCATCACCGCTGCCTAGCCGAAACCAACACCGAACCAAACCGATCCCTCACCACAACCGAAACAAACCCCTGCACAAAACCAAACCAAATCAACCAAACCTCAGCCGCCGAACACCATCCTCGCTGCACCTTCACCTAAACCCGAACACCAATCATAGCCACCACACCGTCGCCGACACCATTCAACAACCAAAATCGTCACTGCCCAAACCTCCAGCCAAATTAAATCAAGCCATGATGGTCGTCGAAACCAGCAAAAATAAATCATGCAATTCACCATGCACAATTAATTAAAACTGTAGCAAGTGGTAAAAGGATCGAACCACAGGGATTTCTGGACAATAATAATTTCCGTTCAAAGACCAAAATTGTGACAGTGGTAAAAACCAATGAGTGGGATTTTGTATGCAATTAATTTAATAAATGTAGAAAATAAAAACAGTAAATAAGTGATGATTGGATTAACTCAGATGATGACAGATTCCCGGTAAAGACTCTTTTCGGGTCACGATTCATAAATGTCGATCATTGATGCAAGTGTTTTCAAAACCAAATTTAATAGAAAAGCTATAGAGACCAGCGGTACTCTGAGTCTCCTGCTCTCCTCCTACTCAAGATTCCTAAGGCGGTACTCCTAGTAGGATCCCTAACCGTTCAATAAACTTAAGGCGGTACTCTTAATAAAGTTTAATTGAAGGGTTGATTAAACACGGGGAGAGACCTTTCCCGATCTAGAAGAGAATTTCTTCTACTCCTATAAACCGGATTCTACCCTTTTCTAATTAGATCTTACACTAATTAGTTACCTACAGATTCCTATCAACGATGTAGAATCCAACGTTTCTAAGAAAAGATGTAATCATTCATATTTAAAATCAAGTTAGCTACTCTTAACCAAACATGAACAAATTGACATTTAAATAAAAAGAATAGAAATACAAACTTGGATTTTATGAAGCTTAATTTGATCTCACAACATATGAATCATAACCCTAGAGTCTTTACAAAGAATAGATAACTTAGCTAGAATAAGACATAATTAATTCAAACAATTATTGTGCATGAATTAATTGAATCAAGGAATAAGGAAGAAAAGAATATATTGCTCTTAGAACCAGTAGCCGAATTCAATCCAGGAAGAGAAGGTGTTTTTGCTTTTCCTGCTCCTAGGTATTTAACAAACCAAGTCTAACTAAAATTCCTAGAAAATAGGATTTAAATAATTATTAAACTAATTATTAAACTAATTATTATGTTTCAAATAATTACAAAGTATTGTTCTATCACAATTCTACCTCTGTTCTCATCATGGGCCCAAGCCCACTGTTCCTTCTCTTCTCAATTCCTTTGATCTCTTGGCTGATATTTGATTTAATTAGGCTTGCAACAATTAAAAGCTGGTCAAAATCAATATGTTGAGTTTGCTACTGCCTTCTTTCCTCGTCTTTCACAGAACTTCAAGCTTTGTACCAATTTTCAGCATCTTTTTAATATTTAGGCTTTGTAGCCTACTCTCTGCAAAAAGGATTGAAAAGTGCACACAATCAGTGTAATTGACATCCAAAACAGCAAGAAAAGATGGTGATAAATTCAACATATTAGCACTCAATCAAATCCCCCACACTAACCCAATGCTCGCCCTCGAGCATTTCACTCAAAACAGCCCCCTAATCAGAACAGATGGTTTCCCACATGGCATACAGGAAAAAGCACACTCAGCACAAAATCACATCATTCGACATAACCTCCTACCTAGATAGCATCCGCATCAAACCCAAGGAATAACGAAACCGAGGGAGAAACTTTCCCATACCTAGCATAGTCGCAAGCAATCCTCACACAGATGAAAGTATTTGCACTCAAACTCAGCAAGGATAATGGCAAGGTGTTTACACTCAACAATGCTAATAACGATACACAAAATCAGATTTGTAATAACGACCCGAGTACGGAGAACACACGCGCAAGAAATCATACAATCATAAAAACTTTGCCATGGTAAAGCAAGTAATCGTGTAAGAGAAGAGGGTTCAAAGGAGAGAGAAGGAAGGATAGAAGGCTTCTTAGCTGGAAAAAACGAGGTGGCGAGAGTGTCTCCTGTTTGGCAGCAGCGAGGCAAGACAAAGAGTGATGGGTGATCAGTGGGGGTATTCTTGTTTGTAGTTCTCCCATTCTTCTGAATTTCTTCACTCTCTGCTCCGTTCTGAATTTTTTTTTCTCCTCTTTTGCTCGAATATTTATTCATTCTTTTTGCTTTTTTTTTCTGTTTTTCTTTTCTGTTTTTTTTTTTTGTTTGTTTTTCTTTTCTGTTTTTCTTTTTTTTTTCTTTTTTTTCTTTGAGCAAAAGAGCAAAAGAGGAGCAGAAAAGTCTCTGCCGAATGATCAGGCTCAACTGTGTGGTTGCCTTAAGTGATTCGGTCTTATGCCTTCATTTCCATTTTTCTCGTTGATTGCATTGAACCTCTTCTTTTAGTTGTTCATTTTTCTGAAATTCTGCTTCTTTTGTTCCGCTGTGGCTTTCCAAACTGCCTCACATCTTGATCTTGCATCTTAATACCCCCACTCTAATGTTATTGCTTCTCTTTGCCCCACCTTGCTCACTGCCAGAGAACTCTCGCCTGCTAAGAATAGAAAGAAAAGTCTCGAACAGTTAGAAGGGTGATAAAAAAAAGGTGATATGAGTGGCAGGGGAAAGATAAAAGCAAGAAAAAAGATAAGAAGAAAATTGCAAAGTTTTTAATCATTTCATCGCTTTCTCATGTCTAATGGTGCCTATACCTAGGGGTCTCATGCAAATCCAATCAGCACAAAAGTCACGCATCCACTCAGAATAAAATTCACGGCATGATAGTTCAAAGAGCTCACATGGGTAAATAAATGACTACAAGCGACTACAACCAGGCATGGATATAGGAGCTAACAGGTAGTGTGATTGTGCGCATGAATATGTGATGTGGGATGAGTACTTCCTGTTAAAAATGCCTAAACCATCATTCAAATAAGGAGGGTTTTCAAAAACATGGGCAGTGTGGTTTTAAACATTCCAATCAATCCACATACCAATCAATCCACCGAAAATATACACAATCAGAAAAGCTCATAACAGTCATGTCAAAACAGTGCCAAAACAGCCAACGCAAACAGATTCTAAACATTCATGATCAACACTAAAATACCTTCCCCTCCCTAGTCGACACTTTGTCCTCAAAGTGTGAGAGGAAAAGAATCGACGGAAAAAATAATGTACAGGAATATAAAGGGAAAGAAAGAACCCGGGGATGATCATGGCTGCGGTGGTGTAGGTGTTCGTGCATAAAGCGCCTCTATCAGCTTCTGGTTGAGATCATTGGTGTGTTTCTGTTCGTTCAGAAGATCATTCAGCTTCTTTTCTTGCTTGTCGAACAGCTCCTTGTAGAGGCTGGATTGCTCGTCCATCTTCCTCTGCTGCTCCTCCATCTTCCTCATCAGCCTGGACAAAGTAATCTGGTCTCCCTCGTGGCTGGAACGGTCTGCTTCAGCTTCTGCTGCTGGACTTGGAGGATGATCCTCTGTCTGGGCATTTTCAATGGCAGCAACCTCTTCTTCTTCTTCTGCAAATCTGAACTCGACGCCTCTGTTGTTTTGTCCAAAGATATGGTCGGCACACGGCGTAAAACCTGTATTACTCATATGATCGCATGCTGCTCCTCGATTTGTCCTTTCCCCTGATATGACCTTGCTGCTCCAAGGGAATGTCGTCCTCAGAATCCTCGGAATCCGATGGTGGTGCTGGTTTTCGAGGCCGTTGGGCTCGCTGCTTAACTCGCTTTGATTTTGGTCTTGGGGGGCGGCTGTCCTTTCTTTTTTCTCCCACCTTCTCCTTCAATTTCATGCGTCTCAAGTGACACAAGGGTACCTCGTCAGAATCTCCACCCGATTCCTCTACTGGATCCACCGGAATGTCTTTGAAAGTGGGGTCAGAGGTGGTTTCATCACTGCCTGAAGTGGCTGAACGTGAAACCGAACCCCATTCACCTAAGTCGAACTCGGCTGGGTCTTGGGTTTCGTGGGTAGCTGTCGGGTGGAGAGGCTTTGATGTGGGCGGTCGGGGCGGCGGCTGGACAGTCGCCGGGGCTGGTTGAACTGGTCGTGACGGCGGCTGGGTCATGGTGTGCGTCGAGAGAGCTGGTGGGGCTGGAAACTGGGGGTTTCTTGTCGTGACCCGCTGTTGTGCCGTCGGATCTAGAGGAGGATAGCATGGCGGCGCTCGGCTGACGCTGCTGGAGTCAACGACGGTCTCCTCCGCGTCGTCCTCTAGCAAGATCGGTGACGAGCTCGTTGTTGGGGCTGCCTTTTTTCGGTTGGGGTTGGGCCTAGTGCCGTTGCTAGCAGCCCGAGTGAGAACCATGGCTGGCCGGACGGGTTTTGTCGGATGTGGTGTTTGGGCTATGAGGAGGGCGGCGGCGGCTAGGGTTTTGTATTGGGGAAGAAGATGATTAAAATTTGTATGTTATTTTTGGTAAAGGGGAGTGAGGGAACGACATGTTGGTTTGGCATATGGGCTTAAGTGACACAAGCCCATAAACAAACCTTGGGCTAAAAATTTTCCTTTCTTCAAACCGCCATGTATGCTAACCCAAGCTTCAAATTAATTGTTCAGCCCTCATTCTCCTGCAAAAACACACTAAATTAAATTCATCTGGTTCCACGATAATTCCATTGACAGGGAAGAAGATAGAAATAATAATAATATAATAATAATAATATAATAATATAATAATAAAATAAATTAATTAATTAAAAATTGAAATTTTTTAGAAAGACATGGGTTGTCTCCCATGAAGCGTCCTGGTTTTTAGTCCCGGACTAGACATGTTTTTCGATCAAATTGCTGGTGGTGGTTGAAGTTGGAGCCTGTCCACTGTGCACGGTTGAAATCCTTCATAAAAGGGTTTCAACCTCTGTCCATTAACCTTGAAGATCACCTCTGTCTTCGTATCCTGGATGTCAACTACACCATGAGGAAATTTTTTAGAAATAACATATGGTCCAGTCCACCTAGACTTAAGTTTTCACGAAAAAATCCTAAGTCTAGAATTAAACAAAAGGACCTTCTGTCCAACAAAAAATTGTTTATGTTTAATTAAACGATCATGGTATTTCTTGGTTTTCTCCTTGACAATTTCGGAATTTTCATAGGCGTCATGCCTCAATTCCTCCAACTCATGCATTTGAAGCTTCCTCAGATTGCATTGGCGGATGGCCCAGTATGACTTGTGCTCGATCTCCATAGGGAGATGACACGATTTCCCATAAACGAGCTTGTAGGGAGTGGTACCGATTGGAGTTTTGTAGGCTGTTCGGTAAGCCCATAATGCGTCGTCAAGCCTTTGACTCCAATCTTTCCTCTCGGGATTCACTGTCTTCGTGAGGATTGATTTAATCTCTCTGTTCGAAACCTCTGCTTGTCCATTCGTTTGAGGGTGGTAAGCGGTTGACGTCCTGTGGTAGATAGCATATTTTGTAAATAGAGACATAAGTATTCTATTACAAAAATGAGTACCTCTATCGCTAATGATCACTTTCGGCACTCCAAACCTGTTCAACACATGAGATTTCAGAAATGAGACTACTGTCTTAGCATCATCAGCCACAGTGGCTTTAGCTTCGACCCACTTAGAAAGATAATCTACAGCAAGCAGAATATACTGGTTTCCCCCAGACATGGAGAAAGGACCCATAAAGTCAATTCCCCAGACTTCAAAAACCTCACATGCTAAAATAGGATATTGTGGCATCTGATTTTTAGAGGAGATATTACCAGTTCTTTGGCAGTTAGAACAACTCCTACAAAACATGTGGCAATCTTTATATAAGGAAGGCCAATAAAATCCACATTCTAGTATCTTTATGGCTGTTCGTTTAGGTCCAAAGTGACCTCCACAAGCATGAGAATGACAAAATACTAAGATTTCTTCCATCTCATGTTCAGGCACACAACGTCTGATCATCTGATCCTTACCAATATTCCACATGTAAGGATCATCCTATACGTAATGCAAAGAATCTCGTTTTATTTTTTCTTTTTGTCTAGAAGACAACTCACCTTCAAACTTACCTGACGCTAAGAAGTTAGCGATATCAGCATACCATGGTGTAATCTCTTGGATTTGAAAAAGTCCCTTATCAGGGAATTCATCCCTTACAGCTAGGGGGTCCGGATTCACAAAAATCCTACTCAAGTGATCTGCCACTGAGTTCTCTTTACCACTCTTATCTCGTATTTCAATGTCGAATTCTTGTAGAAGGAGAATCCACCTGATCAGCCTTGGTTTCGCCTCCTTCTTCACCAATAAAGGGCGCAGAGCTGCATGGTCAGAATAAATAATAACCTTAGTTCTAAGTAAATATGACCGAAATTTATCTAAGGTAAAAATAACCGCAAACAGCTCTTTCTCGGTGGTTGTGTAATTTTTCTGCGCCTCATCTAGCATCCTTGAAGCGTAATAAATGACATGAGGTTCCTTCCCCTCCTTTTGGCCCAAAACAGCACCTACACAATTATTAGAAGCATCACACATTATTTCAAAAGGTAAATCCTAATTGGGAGATTGAATTACAGGTGTCGTGGTTAGTTTCCTCTTAAGCTCATCAAACGCCTTCTTGCAATCATCTCCAAACTAAAATTCTACATCCTTTTGTAATAATTTACATAAGGGGGCAGCAACCTTAGAAAAGTCCTTGATAAATCTTCTATAGAACCCTGCATGGCCAAGAAAAGAGCGCACTTCGCGCACACATGTTGGGTAAGGCAGTGACTCTATGACATCTATTTTAGCTTTATCGACCTCAATTCCTTTTCCGGAAATAATGTGTCCTAGAACTAATCCATAATCAACCATGAAATGGCATTTCTCATAATTTAGCACAAGATTAGTTTCTAAACAGCGTTTAAGCACTTTCTCTAGATTTTCTAAACATTCATCAAATGAATTACCGTAAACGGTAAAATCATCCATAAAAACTTCAATTCCTTTTTCAATGAAATCAGAAAATATGCTCATCATACATCTTTGGAAAGTTCCTGGTGCATTGCAAAGTCCAAAAGGCATGCATTTATATGCAAAAGTCCCAAACGGGCAGGTAAAAGTAGTTTTGTCTTGGTCCTCAACCGCGACGGGTATTTGGTGAAAACCAGAATACCCATCGAGACAACAGTAGTGAGACTTACCTGAGAGTCTCTCTAGCATCTGGTCAATGAAGGGAGGAGGGAAATGATCCTTCCTCGTCGCTGTGTTGAGTCTTCGATAATCGATGCACACTCTCCATCCGTTTTGCACTCTTGTTGGCACCATTTGTCCTTCGCTGTTCTCAACCACCGTGATCCCAGTTTTCTTGGGTACAACCTGCACAGGACTCACCCAAGTACTATCAGATATGGGGTAAATAACACCCGCATCAAGGAGTTTCAAAATCTCCTTCTTAACCACCTCCATAATATGAGGATTTAGCCTCCTTTGAGGTTGTCTCACTGTCTTACAATCCTCCTCAAGGTGGATTTTGTGCGTGCATATGGAAGGTGAGATTCCCTTTATATCAGCTATGGTCCAACCTATAGCTTCCTTATTATCTTTCAATACTCGCAAAAGTCTTTCTTCTTCTAGCTTAGTCAACTTGCTGGAAATAATCACTGGCAGACTCTTCCCCAGGCCTAGGAACGAGTACTTTAAGTGATCTGGCAAGGATTTCAGCTCTAAATCAGGGGCCTGCAAAATTGAAGAGAGGAGCTTATTGTGAGTTACTGGAAGTTCAATATCCTTGGGAATAATACCAGAATTGACGTAATTGGAAGTATCAAGTGCAAAGACAGTGCCTTTGATTTCTTCATTTATTTCAAATTTTGCTTCCATTTCTTCAAGTCTTGGCTGATCAATACTTCTGGTAAGAACGAATTCTAAGGGGTCAGTAGTATTAATATCATAAATGTCCTCAACATCTGGGTCAATAACATCCACAAAATTAACACAATGTATGTCATCAGGAAATCGCATAGCGTCATACATATTGAAGGTAATGGTTTCACCATAAAACTCTATAGTTAAACATCCACTATACACATCAATCTTCGCCCTAGCAGTTCTCAAAAAGGGTCTTCCAAGCAAAATTTCAGTTGACTTGGTTGTATGATCATTTTCCATATCCACAACATAAAAATCAGCAGGGAATATAAAATCATTCACTTGAACTAAAACATCTTTTATAACTCCAACAGGATATATAATTGACCTATCAGCTAATTGAATAACAAGTCTAGTGTCTACTAATTCCCCAATGTTAAGAGATTTAAAAAGGTTCAATGATATGACATTTATCCCCGCGCCTAGATCACACAGCGCCTTTTCAACAGTCTGATCTCTAATTTTGCACGGTATGACGAAGGTTCCTCCATCCTTGCATTTGTTGGGTAATTTCTTCTGAAAGACAGCAAACACGTTCTCATTCAAGTTGACCCTTTCTATACCTGAAAGCTTCTGTTTGTTAGTGCATAAATCTTTAAGAAACTTAGCATATTTGGGCACTTGGGCAATCATATCAAGTAAAGGAATATTTATGGCTACTTTTCGAAATATATCTAAAATAGCCTTCTCTTCCTTCGCCTTCTTGGACTTTTCAGCCCTTTCGGGAAAAGGAAGAGGGATTACCTGATTTTCCTTCCTTGAAAACATCTCTGGAGCTGGTTTTTTAGGAATTACCTTCATTTCTGGTTCGAATTCTGGCGGGGGTGGAACTGCCTCTGGTCGACTCTTCCTCAGGCCTGCGGACGAGTCCGCTATGTCTGGAATTTTTGTTCCACTCCTTAATGTCATTGAACTGACATTATGCTTCGGGTTATCAACTGTGGTGGATGGTAACCGTCCTCCCTGCTCCTGTTTTCCGAGTTTCATCTCTGCCATTTCTTTCTGCATGGCTTGGTTCGATTGTACGAGACTCGAGATGCTAGCTTGAGTAGCTTGCATAAACTGCTTAAGCATATCCTCCATTGGGACTCCAGTAATCAGTAGGGGCTGTTGTGGGGCTGGAAGTTGGGGTACATTGGGTCTAGAGACGAAGTTTTGTAGGTTGACAGGTGGTGTTTGGCTTGGTTGGGATTGATATTGATTAGGTTGATGAACTACAACATTAGAGTTCGTGTTCTCCTTCCACCCTGGTTTATTTGGGTACTGATTATTTTGGTATTGATTTTGGTTGTACCTTGGTTTATGAGGTGGGTATCTTCCATATTGCTGCTGAAACTGCAATACCGAATTAACCTCTTCGGGTGTTCCATTGTTCAAGATACATTCATCCGTATGGTGTCCTTGTTGCCCGCACATACCACATACCATGGTCTGCTGTACCTGCTGTACCTGTGATGGTCCATCACAAAACTTATCCAAACGATCAGAAAGTTTATCCATTTTAGTTTCAAGTGCAGAAACATTACCTGTAGGATTTTCTCTTTCGCTTGACTCATTTAGCTCGCTATTTTCAGCCAAGATCTGAAGCAATTGATTCGCCTTCGTGAGGGTGCAATCTTGTAACGCTCCTCCAGCAGCTCCATCCACAACCAACTTGTCTCTAACACATAAACCATCATAGAAGTATTGTACCTGGTTCCAATCAGAAACTCCATGGTTTGGGCAGATTTCTAATAGGTTCCTGAAGCGTTGATAATACTCCCCAAAACTCTCAGTAGGGGACTGTTTGATGGACACTATATTCTTCCTGGCATTTCCAGCCTTACTAGAGGACCAAAATTTGTTGAGAAAGGTGCTCAACATCTGTTGCCATGTGTTAATGGAGTTGTGCGGTAAGCTTAGGAACCAATTCCTAGCTTTATCCTCTAGGGTCCATGGAAAGGCTCGGAGTTTGGCTCGGTTGATGTCAACTCGAGGGGGTTTGTGAGTGTCACATTCCCAATGGAGATATTGCAGGTGCTTGAATGAGTTTTCGTTAGGCAAACCGTAGAACTTCTTAAGATTGTGGATCATGTTTGGTTTTAGGTTCCAATCATGCTCTACGGGCGGATATTGGACACAAAAGTGTGTGTCCGGAGGTGGTCCCTCACTATTTCGCTGCCTAAAGGTCTGCTCTAGAGGAGGAGAAGGAGGTGGTGGTGGCTGGTTATTTTCGTGGCGGTCTATTTCTTGCTCGAAGAGAGGGTTTTCTCTTACTGTTGCAGACGAATTTTCCCCCAGGCCTGTGGAAAAGTCTGCTGACTGCGAAAAACTGTTTTCAAAAACAGTTTCTTCAGATTCTGTCCTCTGCCTTTCTGCTCGCTGCTTCCTATACTGAGCTTCTGTTTTTGTCAACTCTAGGTTGTATGGAAGTAATGGCAGTCGGGAGGACCTGGTCATAAAATAAGAAAATTAAAATTAGTACTGAAGAAATCCCCGGCAACGGCGCCAAAATTTGATGGTCGTCGAAACCAGCAAAAATAAATCATGCAATTCACCATGCACAATTAATTAAAACTGTAGCAAGTGGTAAAAGGATCGAACCACCGGGATTTCTGGACAATAATAATTTCTGTTCAAAGACCAAAATTGTGACAGTGGTAAAAACCAATGAGTGGGATTTTGTATGCAATTAATTTAATAAATGTAGAAAATAAAAACAGTAAATAAGTGATGATTGGATTAACTCAGATGATGACAGATTCCCGGTAAAGACTCTTTTCGGGTCACGATTCATAAATGTCGATCATTGATGCAAGTGTTTTCAAAACCAAATTTAATAGAAAAGCTATAGAGACCAGCGGTACTCTGAGTCTCCTGCTCTCCTCCTACTCAAGATTCCTAAGGCGGTACTCTTAATAAAGTTTAATTGAAGGGTTGATTAAACACGGGGAGACACCTTTCCCGATCTAGAAGAGAATTTCTTCTACTCCTATAAACCGGATTCTTCCCTTTTCTAATTAGATCTTACACTAATTAGTTACCTACAGATTCCTATCAACGATGTAGAATCCAACGTTTCTAAGAAAAGATGTAATCATTCATATTTAAAATCAAGTTAGCTACTCTTAAGCAAACATGAACAAATTGACATTTAAATAAAAAGAATAGAAATACAAACTTGGATTTTATGAAGCTTAATTTGATCTCACAACATATGAATCATAACCCTAGAGTCTTTACCAAGAATAGATAACTTAGCTAGAACAAGACATAATTAATTCAAACAATTATTGTGCATGAATTAATTGAATCAAGGAATAAAGAAGAAAAGAATATATTGCTCTTAGAACCAGTAGCCAAATTCAATCCAGGAAGAAAAGAATATATTGCTCTTATTCTCTTTTTGTTTGGGTTGGTTGTTTCGCTACTTTGTCTATGATGATTTGCAGGAAGTGAAGAGATAGAGGAGGAGCCGCCGACGGCAGAAAAAGAAAGAGAGGGGTTTGCTTGCTTAGCCGTCGGCGGCTTGAGAAAGGGGAAGGAGATGGAAAATGTGTTGTTAGGGTAATGGGTTTAGGTTTTTATTTTTAATATGTGGGTTTGGTTTAGGGCCGGCCCAAGAGGAAAAGGGGAAGAAGCGGGCTTCGGCCCAACCCAAGAACAAATAGAAAAAGTGGGCTTCGGCCCAATAAAAATCGGAGAGAAAATGAGTCGTGGTCTACTCGAATATTTGGGTCAAATACGAACCAGCACATGAACTCTAATGGGTAAGATGATTTCATAGTTTTATTATTTGAAATTTATTGATGAGTCCCTTACTAATACGTGTGCATTTCTTCATATATTTTTGTGCATGTTCGTCACAATAATATTCGACGGGTTTGATGGAGTCCGACGAGGAATTTGATGCGTCAGTCCCTATTGCGGAGCTCGAACGAGTTGGATCGCCTTTTTGCTGGTTTTATTTATCTATTTACGAATTTGTAATTAATTTAAAATAATCATTTGCGGTGCTATTTATTATTATTACCTTCTATTGCTACTAACCTTCGATTTTGCAGGCCAGGTAAATCTCTGTTTCCCTTTCGATTAATTGATGTTTGTGGATGAATGTATTTTAATTCTCGCTTATTTTTGATGAAGTGTTTCGTGTGCGGCTTCGACCCCATGAATTTATTTTATTATGCTTATCTTGATGTGTGTATCGTGCGCGGCTTCGACCCCACGATTGTATTTTATTATGCTTATCTCGATGAATGTGTTATGTGCGCGGCTTCGACCCCACTTCCCGGTTTTTCTCTTTTCAACGTGTTTTTTTTGCATTCACTCAAAACGGTACTTTGCTAGTCTATGCATGCTTAGAATCACCTAGTAAATAGGATTAATCACGTGCATTGGCCCAATGATGATAGTGATCCATCGTTGTTCACTAGGATCGTCACTTTGGTAAAGATTAATAAAACGGTAGTAACCTCACCAATTTTGCATGTAATCGGACTAATTTTGAACTCGGCTAAATAAAACCGGAATAGGTATGCAACCAACCTTTTTATCTTTTGGAGGATTAAAATGTTTATTTTCTTTTAACAACTCGGCAAGTAATTAGGATAAAATCAATCAAACCGATTTAAGAATTAAAGCGGCGATTCCCCTCTGAGGGCCAAATTACTTATTTTCAACATGATTTTTAAACACCTCTTTTTAGAACCGGTAACCTTTTTAAGGATGAGACTCGGGTGCCTAACACCTTCCTGAGTCCATAATATGACCCCGAACCATCGTTCTCGGGTTTAGACCCTTTTCATTTGTGCCTTAGTTTTATTCTATTTTCTTCATTTTTTGGACTTTATAGGTTTCCCTAAACCTTAGAAAAATAGGGTGGCGACTTCATTGTTATGTGTATTTCCTTGCGTCCCAAATTTCGCTCGCGACGGTGCGACAGTTTGGCGACTTCACTGGGGACTTAGGGTCGAAGCCGGAATTATTTGCTTGAGGTGTTTATTGTTATTATTTATTTGTTTATTCGCTTTGATATCAATTGTTTTATTCTCTCACACGCATTTCACGCATAATGCCCTGCTGCCGGGCCCTTCCCAAATAGAATTAGGTGGTTAGTAGTGAAGTCCTGGGGCTAACGCCTCGGTAAGCTTTCATAAACACTAAACTCGGACTTGAACCCTAAATGGATTGAGCGCCCCGATTCCTTTTATGATTCGGTAAACGCTCTCATATCCATTTACTGAGGGACCACTTCTATGGTATCGTCCGGGAGCCTTTCAGCCAGTTAGAAGTAGTTGAAGTTACCCCAGCACGTGCATCATAATTATATGTATATGTTCTAATTTGCTTCATTATTGCCATGATATATCGCATGTATATTTTCCAACCTGCTTCATTATTGTTGTTGCTTTCCATTTTCTTGCGATTTTACTGTATATTCTTTCAATCTATTGAATTTCTTCTTTATTATTACTTTCATTAAATCACCTTTTATTTATTACTCAATTCAGATACTACTGACTAGTATTAATTTTCTTCGTACTTGCAGAATAATGGTACGATAGAGAATTTGGTGGAATTGCTTTTCTCTCACATGTCCACTCATCAAGGAGCATTAATTACATATCTAGTTCAATACATTTTTTTTTGTAGCTAGTGATGAGTTGTAATTATTTTTGACACCATTGTCGGAGAATGATTTATATCATAATCAAAACAAAATCTATATATTTTGTATTACTGTATAGTTTTTATTATCCATATTTTCTAGAACTTATTGATTATATTGATCATTTTCTTGAATCACCCTTCATTCTAACCATTTCTTCTTTATTTTGCAGGAACCCGAGTTAGAGTTTGAATCAGACCGCGGTTACCTGCATAATTCCTTGCTAGAAAAGGAACTCATCCTGTTATGGTTACCTAGCATAATAATTTGCTAGAAGACCATTCACTTCATGTGATAACTCACATCAAACTACGTGCATGGAAAGCATCTAGTAGAATTGGTTGACAACGTGAAGTTTGGATAGTCAAGCCTACGACTATAAACAAGGGCGCTTCGTGGGAGGCAACCCACGTGTTTTTCACCAGTATTTTTTGTTTGTTAAGATTTGGGGATATCTTTTCCTTTGAACTTTCTATTTAAATCCCTTTATTTTAGGTGGACGAAAGGAGAACATCAATCATTAGCTTGGGCAAGCAACAGAATGATGACCAGAAGAATTCCATCGCTACTCAGCGGGACAGAGGAATCCTCCTACCAACTCTTGAATAATCGTCATTTCTACCCTTGCTGCTTCTGCTTCGCATACCCCGGGTAGTCCCTTTCTTTTTATGCCTTTTCATTTTAGCGTAGTCTTGTTTCTACATTGAGGGACATTTCATCCATAGTTGGGCATATTATTTTTGCAGGGGGCAAACATACAGAATGATAGCTCGCAACAATGAGCTCTTTGCGTCCACTTTACCTTGGCTTTAGCCCAACGCTACTCAGTGAGTGTAGAGGAATCCTCCTACCAGCTCCTGAATGAGCATCCCTCCATGCCTTGGGAATGAATGAAAGCTTCCCACGTATCTACGACAATTTCATCAGAGGCTATGATTTTTGACAATTTTTGGGCATCGGCCAGAGTGATCGCTCTAACGTCTAGCAATGTGAGCATGTTGGTCCGTTTTGGGCGAGGGAAGAGTTAGGCCATGTAGGGGTGTACAAAAAATTAGAATAACCCATGGTTAACGGGTACATAACCGACCCGCTATAGTTGGGTTGGGATGGATAGCTGGTCGGATTGTTAAAACCCGCCTATAACCGACCCGACCCGACCCGTCAAATTAACCTAACCCTAAGTATATAAGCATCATTTTTTCTTTCCGCCGCCCCTACCTCTCAACTCCCATCACCTTACCTCCTCCATACGAGCCCTCTCCTCCGTTCCCCCTCCCAACACCGACCGCCACACCACCAAAATTACTTCATAAAAGTAATAGCACAACATTTTTTTTCTCAATCCAAATAAAAATTATTACAAACCATAAGTGTAAACAAATTCAGAAAGGGAATAGATAGGGATAAATGCAAGTGTTCATGATATGATTATTAAGAGGGGATAGAAAATAACCACGCAAAGTACGAAACATATGAAGCTTAAATACATACGCACTTGCCTTGAATAAACCACATTATCACCACAGCAATCAGCCAAGCCAAAGACAATACCATGACAAGTAGAAGCATTCTCGCCGACCTCTCCATTATGTGTTGATAGCCAAGTTTTGTTTCGGTATGTATGTGGAGGGATTGTTTGGATTTTGGTAGGATTTTATGAGGATTTGGTTGGTCTTCGAAAAGAAATTGTGTTTTAGAGAAGGAGAGAGCTCGGTTTCGTTTAAGGAGAAAGAAGAAAATAGAGAAAGAAATGGGAGAGAAGAAAAGAAAAAAAAAGGGGGATTTCGAATGGGTTTGGTTAATAGGTCGGCCCAGTTGGAAGGCCCAATCCCTCATTTTGGTTTCTGAAAATCCAACCCGCCAACTGGCCATTATGGGCCATAATCGGCCCGACCTGACCCATGTACACCTCTTAATGCGACCCAAGGATCCAAGGATGCACTACCAATTCCTCAAGGACCTTTGACACGAGCTAGGAGTAAGAAGTTGCAAGGCGCATTATCTTTGCTCATTCAAATGGAGCTTGATAAGGAATTAGCAATTGGAGAATCACTCTTGAAGGAGATGAACAAATTAGAGGACAAGTTGATCAACATTCTTCAGGCTAGATCCCTTGAAATCGCAAAATAAATGAAGCATCAGTGTGGGGCGGCATACCGCCAGAAATGGAGCAGCTGGGGCGGCATGCCGCCAGGAGTGGAAAGGAAAATAAATTCCGTAGCGAATGTAGCGGCATACCGCCAGAGAAGGACCCTCTGGAGCGGCATGCCGCTAGAGATGAAAAGTGTGCTTTTCTTTCGAGTGCTTTTATTTTATTTGAGTGCTTCAAGTGTGCTTTTATTTTATATTTTAGCTGGCCATGTGTGGGACTAAACCAGCTCCTTTGTAACTCTTTATAAGCTCATCTAGAGCTTCATTGTAGATGATCTTGAATTTGATAAACATTGTGTATAAACACATTTGAGAGGATTTCTCAAACTTTGGTTCTAGTTTAAGAACTCTTAAGCTTAACTGATTGGAATTCAGTTTCGATTAAGTAAAACAAATCTTCCCTATCGTCTATTTCGTTCTAGTGTTCTAACCACAGGTTGGGTTAGGAACTTAGAAGTCTTGAGTCAAGATCCTAGTCAATTATCGAATTAGCGTTCTAATCATCCTTCAAAGGTTGGGTTAGGAATTTAATTGGGTCAATTGGTTACTTATTTGTTGTTCTTGAGGATTCCTTGAGCTAGATCATGGTCAAACGATTCCCACACAATCCGGGAACGTATCATTTGGTAGCGGAGCAAAGGTTGTTCAAGGAATCAATTATCATCCGAGGAAAGCATTCTTGTGTTCTTCTTGTGTTCTTGGTATGTTTTCTTCCTATTCCATTCATAATTTCGTCTGTCTTCCTTCATAAGATTTGTAGATCTGTGTCTTAGGAATATCCATGTAAAATTTCGTAATCAAATTCCTTCGTTTGCTATTTTTCTCTGGTTTTACCGAAAATCTGTGCAAGCTGTTCGGTAAATTTTTCTGTGTGTTCTTTAGTTGTGTTCTTGAGTTCTTCATTTAGAAGCCAAAAAAGGATCACGTTGGATCCAAATTTCTGTCATTTTGGTTGAAGAAAAGCGTTTCCTACTAGAGATAAATTATTATCTACACCCCCACCTTCCTAAAATTAATCCCACTTGTTTGCTTTACTTTACATTCTTAAATGCAAAGTAAGAACCACCAAACTTTGTCACTTGTTTTGTCTGCCATGGGAGGTTGCTGAATCATTTCAGTCCATCTTTGATTAGTAAATTAAACATTTACTTTACAATATTATATATTTATTAAAAAAAAAAAAAAAAAAAAAAAAAAAACGAAAAGAAAAGAAAAGAAAAGAAAAGAAAGATACCCCTTTTCTTTCATTCCTTTTGTCCGGCCACCCCATTCAATTTGTCTGGCCACACTTGCATAATTAATCCTTAACATTTTAAGTGGATTAATTATTTATTTTGATAACAAAAAAAAAAAAAAAAAAAAAAAAATCAATCAACCAATTTGACTCTTGAAACTAGTCTTACTTGAATTAGAACTCTTAAATTATTTTGAGCGATATTTCTTGATTCTACTTACAACTTTTGTTTTCTAAATCCAATTGGGGTAATTTAGTGATTGCTTGTTGTTTTGATTGCTTAATTACCTTGATATCCATTTCTTTGTGTGCCAAGTTATCCTTGTTTGCAAATTTTTTCAGCTTATTTGAACTCTTGAGTGTGTCATCTTATTCGGAATTAAATTTCAGTAAGGTGGAGCATATTAGTTCGAATTAGAATCGCAAGTTTGAGCGAGAGAATTGAGTGAATTTGGGAGCTCAATCGAGAGGAGGGCAAACACTTCGAGTGAAACACGTGAGGGAGTGTAGATAGGCTAACAGTTATTTTGAGTTTGTTCATCTTTTTCAGGATATAAAATGTCTAAAGAAGGCGAACGAAATCCTAAGGAAGTTAGCAATCGAGAGGAAGTGAGCATGACGGATGTGTTACTCCGAATGGATAACATCCAATCTCAATTGTCAAACCTCATGACATGGCAAGCCAATGTGAGTTCCGGACCAACACTAAGGGTCGGAACACCTAGGCCTACGTCATCCATTCCACCCAAGAGGTTCACCCAACACACAAGTATGGCTTCTAGTGCACCGCTCTACGGCATGCCACGTGTCGAGGAGGAGGTTTCTGTCCAAAATGAGAGTGAAAGTGAAGTGAAATCGGTGGATGAGCGAGACATGTCTAGGCGGCGAGAGGTTGTGTCACCAAGACAACCTTCTCATGCTAGATGGTATGACGATGTTGAGGAAGAATTTGATGCATATGAGGAGCCGAGGCGAGGCCCTAGGCGTCCTAGAATGGAACGAAGGCGAGGAGGTCAAAATGATAATCGCATGGATACTAATCTTAGTAATATCAAGATGAAAATTCCAGCTTTTATTGGGAGAGATGATCCAGATGCTTACTTTGAATGGGAGAGAAAGGTTGAGCAGATTTTTGATTGTCATCACTACTCGGAGGAGAAAAAGATCAAGCTAGCCGCCGTTGAATTCACCGGATATGCCATAGCTTGGTGGGATCAATTATTAATGAATAGAAGAAGAGTAGGAGATCCTCCTATTCAAACATGGGATGAAATGAAGCGGATCATGAGAAGAAGATTCATTCCTAGCTATTACCACCGTGAGTTGTATCAAAGGCTGCAACAATTGACTCAAGGTAGTAAGAGTGTGAGTGACTACCACAATGAAATGGAGATGGCACTCATTAGAGCAAATGTGGTAGAAGATAATGAGGCTACGATGGCAAGATTTATTTCGGGGCTGAATAGAGAGATTGCAAATCGGTTGGAATTGCAACACTATATTGGGATGGAAGATATGCTTCACATGGCTATAAAGATAGAGAAGCAACTCCAAAGGAAGCAAAAATACTACCATACCTCAACCACCACCACAAAACCAAACCATTGGAAGTCCAGTTATAAAAAGCCGGAGGAGAAAATCATGACCAAACCTTGGCAAAACAATTCTACCTCCACCCGATTTCCAAAGCAAAATACCCAACCTACTGAAAATACTAAACCCCAAACATCCACCATTCCTAGTCCTTCTACAAAATCGGCAAGAGAAATTGTTTGCTTCAAGTGTCTAGGAAAAGGTCACACTCAACACCAATGCCCCAACCGGAGAATATTGATTGTGACACCAAATGGAGAAGTTGAGAGTGAAGATGATGATGGAAGGTTTGATCAAACCGAGAATGATCCCAAGGGGGAGGGAATCGAAGAGGAAAACACGAGTGAGGAAGAACCTTACAGCTATGAAGTACTAGTCGTGAGAAGAGCTTTGAGTGTTCAACCTCAACTAGAGGTTAATTCGGATCAACGGGAGAACCTTTTTCATTCACGATGTAAGGTGATGGATAAACCTTGTTGCTTGATCATTGACAATGGCAGCTGTACAAATGTTGCTAGTTTCATGATGGTGAAAAAGCTAGAGTTGACTTGCATCAAACATCCTAAGCCCTACAAACTCTCTTGGTTGAGCGACGGAGTTGTAATCAAGGTTACACAACAAGTGCTAGTTTCTTTTTCCATTGGGAGGTTTCATGATGAAGTCTTATGTGATGTCGCTCCAATGCAAGCAAGTCATTTGTTACTTGGAAGGCCATGGCAATATGATAGGAGAGCAATCCATGATGGCTTCACCAACAAGATCCAATGTGAGAAGGATGGGAAGAAATACACACTATCACCATTGGCACCGTCACTTGTTCATGAAGATCAAATAAAGATGGCAAAATCTTGTGCAGAATTTGAGCTTCAAATGTCACAAAAGAATAGTGATGCGAGTTGTGCTTCCACGAGTGAAAATAGTGAGAAAAGAGAGGGAATCAAACAAGATATGAAAGAAAAGAGTGCAATGGCACCAGCCTTGAGAGAAGAAAGTAAGACAAAAGAGAAGAGAGAAAGAAAAACAAGTGCGTTTGTAAAAGAAAGAGATGTAAAAGAAGCATTGAGTGCTAGCAAGCCGGTCCTTATGATTCGGTTTAGGAAAGTTTTATTGACTGAAACTAATCCTAACCCACCTACTCTTCCTCTTGTTATTTCATCTCTTTTACAGGAATTCCAAGATGTATTCCCGGAAGACTTACCGAGAGGTCTACCACCCATTAGAGGGATTGAACATCAAATTGATTTCATTCCCGGTGCTTCAATTCCTAATCGACCAGCCTATAGAAGTAGTCCCGAGGAGACGAAGGAACTTCAAAGGCAAGTTGATGATTTAATTGACCGCGGCTTGGTGACGGAGAGTTTATCTCCATGTGCGGTTCCCGTCATTTTGGTACCAAAGAAAGATGGTACATGGAGAATGTGTGTTGATTGTCGGGCCGTCAATAAAATCATGGTGAAGTATCGCCACCCTATCCCTAGATTGGATGATATGCTTGATGAATTGCATGGTAGTACACTATTTTCTAAAATTGATTTAATGAGTGGATACCATCAAATTCGTATGAAAGAAGGGGATGAGTGGAAAACTGCGTTTAAAACCAAACATGGATTGTATGAATGGTTAGCTATGCCGTTTGGTTTGTCGAATGCACCTAGTACATTTATGAGATTAATGAATCATGTGTTGCGTGCATTGATTGGCAAGTGTGTTGTAGTTTACTTTGATGACATTTTGATATACAGTCGTAATGTGCATGATCATGCTAATCATCTTCGATTAGTATTTGAATCTCTTAGAAGTCAGAAATTGTATGCTAAAATGTCTAAGTGTTCTGTTTGCTTGGATAAGGTACTTTTTCTTGGCTATATTGTAAGTGCAGATGGCATCATGGTGGATGAAGACAAGATCAAGGCGATTAGGGAATGGCCTACACCAAAGAGCATTGGAGATGTGAGGAGTTTCCACGGTTTGGCAAGCTTTTACAGAAGGTTTGTCAAGGATTTTAGCTCCATTGCAGCACCTTTGACCGAGGTAACAAAGAAGGACGTTGGATTTAAGTGGGAAGAAGCACAAGAGGACGCCTTCAATACCTTGAAAGATAAGTTAACTTCTAGTCCTATTCTTGTATTACCTGATTTTTCAAAACCTTTTGAAATTGAATGTGATGCTAGTGGAATAGGAATAGGGGCTGTTTTGTTGCAAGACAAAAAGCCGGTTGCTTATTTTAGTGAAAAATTGAAAGATGCCCAAATGAGATATTCTACTTATGATCTTGAATTGTATGCATTGGTTAGAGCTTTGACAACATGGCAACATTACTTGTGGCATAAAGAATTTATTGTGCATACCGATCACATGAGTTTGAAGTATCTTAAGGGTCAAGGAAAATTGAATAAACGACATGCATCTTGGATGGAATTCATTGAACAATTTCCCTATGTCATTAAGTACAAACAAGGAGTGGAAAATATTGTTTCTGATGCATTGTCTAGGAGATATGCACTTGTGACAACCATGAATGCAAAAATGTTGGGATTTGAACATGTTAAAGATATGTATGTTAATGACCCAGATTTTGGGAAATTATATGAGGCATGTTTAAAGGCTAGCGTGGAAAGATTTCATGTGCATGATGGTTATTTATTTCGCGGTGCGAAATTGTGTATTCCAAATTGTAGTATGCGTCAATTACTTGTTCATGAAGCGCATGTAGGAGGTTTAATGGCACATTTTGGTTTACACAAAACTTTAGCTTGTTTGCATGAGCATTTCTTTTGGCCTCGAATGAAGAGGGATGTGTTGCGTGTGATTGCTAGATGCATCACTTGTAAGAAAGCTAAATCTCGAGTGATGAATCATGGAGAATATATGCCATTACCTGTTCCGAATCACCCATGGACTGATATTTCTATGGATTTTGTGCTTGGTTTGCCACGATCCAAGAGAGGTAAGGATTCTATTTTCGTTGTTGTGGATAGGTTTTCTAAAATGGCTCATTTTCTTCCTTGTTCCAAAACTGATGATGCTACTAATATTGCTAATTTGTTCTTTACTGAAGTGGTGCGATTGCATGGTATTCCAATTAGCATTGTTAGTGACAGAGATGTTAAATTCCTTAGTTATTTCTGGAAAGTTTTGTGGGCTAAGTTAGGAACAAAGTTACTGTTTTCTACTACTTGTCACCCCCAAACTGATGGTCAAACTGAGGTTGTTAACAGAACTTTAGGATCACTACTTCGTGCAACTGTGAAACAAAATGCAAAATCGTGGGAAGAATGTCTTCCATTTGTTGAATTCGCTTACAATCGATCTGTACATTCTTCTACAGGTTTTACACCTTTCGAAGTGGTTTACGGTTTTAACCCAATTACTCCTCTAGATTTGTGTCCTTTGCCTTTGAATCAGCTAGCTAGCATCGATGGCAAAAAGAGGGCGGATCTGGTCAAGAAAATTCATGAGAAGGTTAAAACCAATATTGAGAAAATGAACACCAAGGTGGCTACACAAAGGAACAAAGGGCGCCAAGTGGTCAATCTCCAGCCTGGAGATTAGGTTTGGGTACACTTTCGAAAGGAACATTTTCCACAGAAGAGGAAAGGAAAACTCGACCCGAGGGGCGATGGTCCTTTCCAAGTGATTGCAAAGATAAACGACAATGCCTACAAACTAGACTTACCTAGTGAGTATGGAAATGTTAGTGCTTCTTTCAATGTTCGTGATTTGTCCTTGTTTGATATTTCAGATTCAGATTCGAGGACGAATCATTCTGAAGAGGGAGGGAATAATGCGACCCAAGGATCCAAGGATGCACTACCAATTCCTCAAGGACCTTTGACACGAGCTAGGAGTAAGAAGTTGCAAGGCGCATTATCTTTGCTCATTCAAATGGAGCTTGATAAGGAATTAGCAATTGGAGAATCACTCTTGAAGGAGATGAACAAATTAGAGGACAAGTTGATCAACATTCTTCAGGCTAGATCCCTTGAAATCGCAAAATAAATGAAGCATCAGTGTGGGGCGGCATACCGCCAGAAATGGAGTAGATGGGGCGGCATGCCGCCAGGAGTGGAAAGGAAAATAAATTCCGTAGCGAATGTAGCGGCATACCGCCAGAGAAGGACCCTCTGGAGCGGCATGCCGCCAGAGATGAAAAGTGTGCTTTTCTTTCGAGTGCTTTTATTTTATTTGAGTGCTTCAAGTGTGCTTTTATTTTATATTTTAGCTGGCCATGTGTGGGACTAAACCAGCTCCTTTGTAACTCTTTATAAGCTCATCTAGAGCTTCATTGTAGATGATCTTGAATTTGATAAACATTGTGTATAAACACATTTGAGAGGATTTCTCAAACTTTGGTTCTAGTTTAAGAACTCTTAAGCTTAACTGATTGGAATTCAGTTTCGATTAAGTAAAACAAATCTTCCCTATCGTCTATTTCGTTCTAGTGTTCTAACCACAGGTTGGGTTAGGAACTTAGAAGTCTTGAGTCGAGATCCTAGTCGATTATCGAATTAGCGTTCTAATCATCCTTCAAAGGTTGGGTTAGGAATTTAATTGGGTCAATTGGTTACTTATTTGTTGTTCTTGAGGATTCCTTGAGCTAGATCACGGTCAAACGATTCCCACACAATCCGGGAACGTATCACCTCTGGCCATCTGGGAGGTCTCTTTTTTGGCAAGATTTTGCAGTGGCCCCGCCCAGATCGCAATCTACAGTTCCTTATCGTGATCCCAGTGGGCATCAACGTCCGAATGTATCCACGTCTGATTCCTGCAAAAGCGTCGTGAAGCTTCGACGTCCAAATGGAAGAACCTAGGATAGAATCCGAATCACACCAGGCATATTGGCATAAAGCTTTGCTAGAAAAGGGAGAGTCTAAAAACTTATTGATTTCATTGCTGTCTTTCCTAAATCGCCCTTCGGTTCTACCCATTGTTTTCTCTTTATTTTTGCAGGAACTTGAAATCATACCATGGTTACTTGTATGATTCTCAGCGAGACGGAGGAACGACATTGAAATCATGTGGCGGTTCAAACCCCACCTTTTAAAAAAAAAAATGTGTGGAGATTCAAAAACCCTACCTTTCGAGATCGTGTGGCGGTTCAAGCCCCACCTTTCAAAAAATCATGTGGCGGTTCACAAACCCCACATTTCAAAAAGCGTGTGGCGGTTAACCACCCCAGTTTTCAAAAATCACGTGGCGGTTCAAACCCCACCTTTTAAAAAAAATCTTGTGGCGGTTCTAAACCCCACATTTTCAAAAATCACGTGGCGGTTCAAACCCCACCTTTTCAGAAATTACATGGCGGTTAAATACCCCACTTTCCAAAAGTCGTGGCGGTTCAAACCCCACATTTTCAAAAATCACGTGGCGGTTCAAACCCCACCTTTTCAGAAATTACGTGGCGGTTCAAACCCCACCTTTTCAGAAATCACGTGACGGTTCAAACCCCACATTTTCGGAAATCACGTGGCGGTTCAAACCCCACATTTTCGGAAATCACGTGGCGGTTTAAACCCTACCTTTCAAAATCGTGTGGCGGTTCGACACCTCACCTTTCAAAGGTCACGTGGCGGTTCAAACCCCACCTTTTCAAAAATTACGTGGCGGTTCAAACCCCACATTTTAGGAAATCACGTGGCGGTTTAAACCCCACCTTTCAAAAATCATGTGGCGGTTCGACACCCCACCTTTCAAAGGTCACGTGGCGGTTCAAACCCCACCTTTTCAAAATTACCTGGCGGTTCAAACCCCACATTTTCGGAAATCATGGGGCAGTTTGAACCCCACCTTTCAAAGGTCACGTGGTGGTTAAATATCCCACTTTTCAAAATTTTTGTGGCGGTTCAAACCCCACTTTTCAAAATCAAGTGGCGGTTCAAACCCCACTTGCCAAAAATTGTGGCGGTTCAAATACCCCACCTTTTAAAAATCGTGTGGCGGTTCAAACCCCACCTTTCAAAAAACTGTGCAGCGGTTCGAACTCCCACTTTTCAGTCTTATTCTGTGCGGCGGTTCAAACCCCCACTTTCCAAGTTGTCACGTCCAGGACTGGGGGTGCTACCCTCGCCCGGATATGAATTTACTTTTTGCCCCACTATGAGGGAAGTGGTCATTTAAATTTCTGCAATTTATATTTCTGTGGCAATGCGTGTGTGCGTACTTTGTCTTTAAAAAAAAAAGGATAAAAAAAAAAGGAAAGATAAAAAAATTCACACTACCCTAGTTTTTAAATCTTCTCTAGATTGAGCATGTTCATCATTTTTGTTGCACCATGGATAAGTTGTTCATTCATTCAAAATCATATGACATGCATAATCTCGCCTGCTTGCTCTTATATCCACAACATGCCTTAGACGTAAGCAGTCACAAATGTATCCCTGTGAGCACTTTGAGCTACCACGCCTTATTTCTTTCATAAGTGTAAATGTCAGACTAAGCGCTAGTTAGATTTGCATAATATCCAGGGTACATGCACCATTAGACATGAGATAGCAGTAAGATGACATTGGACTTTGCTTCCACATTCTCTGATTTTCTCAACCTTTTGCCCACCAAACTCATCCTTGCATACTGCCTTGCAAAATCTGTTCACTTCTTTTGTAAGCCCCTTGTAAAATCTTATTCCCTCTTGATTCTCCCTTAGCCAAGGAGCAGTGCTCGACCGAGGTGGCTAACTGAAGGCAAAGTGTACATCAAATGTGGTTTGCGGAAAAGAAGCCCTTGAAGATTGCTAATGGTCTACACTGGAAGGAGACCGAGGAATAAAAATTGATTGACGGCCATGTCCAAAATCAGAATCGGGGAGAGCCAAGATGGAAATCTAGATGCTTTGCTCACTGTTTGTATCTATACTGCAAAAGAAAAAAAAGGAAGAAAAAAGAAAAAAGAAAAAAGAAAAAAGAGACGAAAAAAGAAGAAAAAGAAGAAATAAAAAAAGGGGGAAAAAAAAGAGAAAAAAAAAGAGAGAAGAAAAAGAAGAAGAAAGAAAAAAATCAAAAAAAAATGTTCAAATAACACAACAAACGAGAGCAAAGATAAATACGAAGAACTGCCCAAAGCCAACAAAAGTGAGCTCTGAAAAAGCATTCCCAGTCAAGATCGAATAGTTGTGCACTTTGCCTTCACCGCGACCAATTGTCGAATGCTGCTTATGAAAACCCATTGTGCCTTTCTGCCAAGACATTCTATTTTCAAAATTTTCACACTACACACTTCTTTTCTCTTGCAAAGTCCTTTCGATTATTTGAAGGCCCATGCATGTGCATCTTCATTTGAAGTTTATTCACTCGGATTGACATTGCAAATCTGATTTTGTGCTGTTTGTTGTATTTTTATGAGTGTAAACACGTAACCTTGTTTCTAAGTGTGAGCACAAACACCAATATCTGGCGAGGATTGCTTACGTCTACATGATGTGGGAAAGTCTTGTCCTGGAGGTCGTTATCTCCTGGGCAAGATGCAGATGCTTTTCTAGGCTTGTATCAAGCATGCTTATATGATAGAAACTGGATGACATGTTCTCCAGAAATGCAATAAACTTTTTGACCCTTCTCTTGATAGGGAAGTTGTTTTTATAAAACGCTGGGGGCAAACTTTAGGGTAGTGTGGAAATACTTTCATATATAACATACATTATTTGATTTCATTGTTTACATTTATCAATTGCTTCCTTTTTTTCCACCCATTGCTGCTTCGTGTTTGTTTCCTTCCTATTTGCAGAATACAGATATGCGTCAGGGGAATCTCACACTGTGATCAATCTCCGCCAATAAATCCATCCAATAAACACCTGAACGGAGTACGTTGCCACTCCTCAATCAACTTCGTGCGGCGGCCTATCTTCCCCACCATTATCGACATCCGAATGGAGATACGTTACCACTCCACCTTCAAAATTTCGTGTGGCGGTTCAAACCCCCACTCTTCAGAAATTGTCCGGCGGTTCAAAACCCCCACTTTTCAACCTTGTGCGGCGGTTCGAAACCCCCACTCCTCAGAAATTGTGCGGCGGTTCAAAACCCCCACTTTTCAACCTTGTGTGGCGGTTCAAACCCCACCTTTCAAAAAATCATGTGGCGGTTCAAACCCCACATTTCAAAGATTACGTGGCGGTTCAAGCCCAACCTTGCAAAAAAATCGTATGGCGGTTCAAACCCCATCTCTCAAAAAATCATGTGGCGGTTCAAACCCCACATTTCAAAGATTGCGTGGCGGTTCAAGCCCCACCTTGTAAAAATCGTGTGGCGGTTCAAACCCCACCTTTCAAAAAATCATGTGGCGGTTCAAACCCCACATTTCAAAGATTGCGTGGCGGTTCAAGCCCCACCTCTCAAAAAAATCATGTGGTTGTTCTAACCCCACCTCTCAAAAAATCATGTGGCGGTTCAGGCCCCACCTTCTAAAAATCGTGTGGCGGTTCAAGCCCCACCTTTCAAAGATCGTGTGGCGGTTCAAGCCCCACCTTCCAAAAATCATGTGGCGGTTCAAAGCCCACCTTTCAAAAAAATCGTGTGGAGGTTCAAAAAACTCCACCTGTCAAAAATATCGTGTGGCGGTTCAAACCCCCTCTCAAAAAAAATCGTGTGGTGGTTTAAACCCCACCTTTCAAAGATCGTGTGGTGGTTTAAACCCCACCTTTCAAAAAATCGTGTGGCGGTTCAAACCCCACCTGCAAAAACGTCCGAGTGGAGCTGAATTTATCAACGTCCGAGTGGAGTTGTCGGCATCTGAGTAGAGCCATTATTGATCAGCGTCTGAGTAGAGCTGAATTTACATTTTCTGCATCGCGACATTCAAGGAGAGACGTCCGAGTGAAGTCGCATTTTACATTTCTGTAAGGTATCCGAGTGGAACCATCAGCGTCCGAGTGGAGCTGAATTTTATCAACGTCCAAATGGAGTTGTCGGCATCTGAGTAGAGTCGTTATTGATCAGAGTCCGAGTGGAGCTGAATTTATATTTAAAAAAAAAACATCCGAGTGGAGTCATCAGTGTCCGAGTGAAACTGAATTTGCAAGGCATCCGAGTGGAGCCATCAGCGTCTGAGTAGAGCTGAATTTATATTTATGCATCGCGGAATTCGAGTGGAGACGTCCGAGTGTAGCCGCAATTTATATTTTTCTGCAAGGTATCCGAGTGGAGCCATCAGCGTCCGAGTGGAGCTGAATTTCCTTTTCTGCAAAGGATCCCGAAGGGCATCAATGTCCGAGTGGAGTTCAATGTCCTTTTCAGCAATTTAAAATTCCAGCATCCGCGTCCGAGTGGAGCTAAATTTACGTTTTTCTGCAACATATCCCGGTGGGCATCAGTGTCCAAGCGGATCAATTTCTTTTTCAACAATTTAAATTCCCGCATCAGCGTCCAAGAGGAGTTGAATTTACATTTCTGCAAAACATCATGATGGACATGAATGTCCGTTTTCTTTTCTGCTATCTAAATTTCTGCCACAGCGTCCGAATGGAGCCGAATTTATATTTCTACAAAATATCCCACATCCTAAGGACGTCAGCGTCAAGGAGGTTGGTCCAAAGACGATTTGGAAGAATTAAAAGATGAGCTCATAGTCACATCAGAAATCCAAAACCTAATCAATGAGTTGGATGCACTTCTGACCTCCTCAGGTATCTCGAAAGCCTTCAATTTATCACATCAAATTACTGAATTCCAACCTTCAATTTTGCAGGCACCAGACTTAAAGCTCAAAACACTGCATGATCACTGGAAGTCATCTACATCCCATTTTCGTGAGCGATTTTGTCCCCACAACCTTGTTCTTGTGAGCGGCTTTGTCCCCATATCCTTGTTTTTGTGAGCGGCTTTGTCCCCATACCTTATTTTCCTGAGCAGCTACATCCTCATATCCTGCGAGGCATCCGATTGGAGCTATCAACGTCCGTATGGGGCTGGATTTACATTTTTGCAAGATGTCCAAGTGGAGCCATCAACATCAATAAAGATAAGTTTACATTTCTGTATCTTACTTTTCAACAACATGGTATCCATATGGAGCCGTTTCTTTTTCTGCTTTCAGATTTATGTCCTTTCATAACATCCGTATCTGAGCAGAACCGATGTTTCTGTACCGCAGTATTCGAATGGAACCATCAGCGTCCGAGTGGAGCTGAATTTACCAACGTCCGAGTGGAGTTGTCAGCATCTGAGTAGAGCCGTTGTTCATTAGCATCCGAGTGGAGTTGAATTGATTTTCTTGCAATTTAAGCAACTTAAATTTCCAATCAACATCAGAGTGGAGGTAAGCTCACATTTTTTTTTTTTTTTTTTTGCAACTTACATATCTGCATCGCAGTGTCCAAGTGGATCCATCAGCGTCCGAGCGGAGCTGACCCTACCAATGTTCGAGTAGAGCCTTTGTCCATCAGCATCCGAGTGGAGCTGGATTTATTTTCCTACAATTTAAAATTTTCGCATCAAACGTCCGAGTGGAGGTAAATTTACATTTTTGTGCATCAAACGTTCGAGTGGAGATGAGTTCACATTTTCGCAATTTACATTTTTGCACCATGGTATCCGAGCGGAGCCATTTTCCAAAATTTGTGCCCTTCAATGTTCCTTACATGTCATTCTGCATTTTGAACATTCGTGGTACTGGGGCAACCGTCTTTACTGCTCATCAAAAATTTCAGTTACACCTTATTTTTGATAAGACAGTAAAGAGGGGGCAACTGTTGCTACCCGAATTTTGACACGATTAGGTTAATTATTGCGTACCCCCATTTTTATTCATTCTATTATTTATTTCTGTAGTATTCATTTTAATACCTATCGTATATTTACTTCGTATCGTATTACCCTTTTTCTTCCTCCTTCTCCGTAAATCTTGGCTCCTTCAAACGTTCAATTGTCTTCATCATTAAAGGAAAGACATCTTCATTACCCTTTTCTAAAATCCTCCGTAAAGATTGGCTTTCTTTTTTCCTTTTAACCATTCCCTCTCCATTCCTTCAAACGTTCAAAATTTGTTTCATTATTAAAGGAAAAACATCATCATTTTACCACTACTAATTAACTCCATAAAATCCCTCCCCATTTTTGACCAAAAGAATCCAATTACTCTGATCCTCCCGATTTACACCCTCGCTCCCTCTCAACTCGTCTCTCCCTCTCAAATCCTCCTGCCAACCGCCCATCGCCGGCTAAACCACACCACGCTGCTGCCTACAAAACCGAACCCCTCTCCCAAATTAAAACCACTTCGGCCAAATTAAATTCGATCATCAACCACCGCGCCGCCGCTGCCCTCCGCCGCTGCTGCTCGCCGCAGCCCCGCCGCAGCCATCCCACCCCACCGCTGCACAACCACCACTGCCCTCCGCCGCTGCTGCTCGCCGCAGCCCCGCCGCAGCCACCCTACCCCACCGGTGCACAACCACCACTGCCAACAGCCAAAAAACCGACTCAATCAACCACAACCACCCAAAACCAACCCAACCAAATCCCAGCCATCCGAATCAAATACAAAACCAACTAAACCAAATCCACCCTGCCTGAAATTAAAATCGAATACAAAACCAACCAAACCAATCCCTCCACAGCCTCCGTCACCTGCACAAAAAACCAATCCCAAGCCCTACTGCCACCACGCTGCTGAACCCGATCCAAACCCACCGCCACTGATAAACTACTCATCACCGCTGCCCAGCCGAAACCAACACTGAACCAAACCGATCCCTCACCACAACCGAAACAAACCCCTGCACAAAACCAAACCAAATCAACCAAACCTCAGCCGCCGAACACCATCCTCGTTGCACCTTCACCTAAACCCGAACACCAACCACAACCACCACACCGTTGCCGACACCATTTAACAACCAAAATCGTCACTGCCCAAACCTCCAGCCAAATTAAATCAAGCCACATCCCAAACCAATTGAATCAATCCCTCTCCCTCTCCCTCTCCCTCTCCCGAAATTAAATCCCAATCAAATCAAACACAACGTGCAGCCGAACCAAACCCCAACACCACCGCCGCACCTCACCGCCAGAATCATCATCTCTCCGCCGCGGTTTTCTTATTCTCTTTTTGTTTGGGTTGGTTGTTTCGCTACTTTGTCTATGATGATTTGCAGGAAGTGAAGAGATAGAGGAGGAGCCGCCGGCGGCAGAAAAAGAAAGAGAGGGGTTTGCTTGCTTAGCCGTCGGCGGCTTGAGAAAGGGGAAGGAGATGGAAAATGTGTTGTTAGGGTAATGGGTTTAGGTTTTTATTTTTAATATGTGGGTTTGGTTTAGGGCCGGCCCAAGAGGAAAAGGGGAAGAAGCGGGCTTCGGCCCAACCCAAGAACAAATAGAAAAAGTGGGCTTCGGCCCAATAAAAATCGGAGAGAAAATGAGTCGTGATCTACTCGAATATTTGGGTCAAATACGAACCAGCACATGAACTCTAATGGGTAAGATGATTTCATAGTTTTATTATTTGAAATTTATTGATGAGTCCCTTACTAATACGTGTGCATTTCTTCGTATATTTTTGTGCATGTTCGTCACAATAATATTCGACGGGTTTGATGGAGTCCGACGAGGAATTTGATGCGTCAGTCCCTATTGCGGAGCTCGAACGAGTTGGATCGCCTTTTTGCTGGTTTTATTTATCTAATTACGAATTTGTAATTAATTTAAAATAATCATTTGCGGTGCTATTTATTATTATTACCTTCTATTGCTACTAACCTTCGATTTTGCAGGCCAGGTAAATCTCTGTTTCCCTTTCGATTAATTGATGTTTGTGGATGAATGTATTTTAATTCTCGCTTATTTTTGATGAAGTGTTTCGTGTGCGGCTTCGACCACATGAATTTATTTTATTATGCTTATCTTGATGTGTGTATCGTGCGCGGCTTCGACCCCACGATTGTATTTTATTATGCTTATCTCGATGAATGTGTTATGTGCGCGGCTTCGACCCCACTTCCCGGTTTTTCTCTTTTCAACGTGTTTTTTTTGCATTCACTCAAAACGGTACTTTGCTAGTCTATGCATGCTTAGAATCACCTAGTAAATAGGATTAATCACGTGCATTGGCCCAATGATGATAGTGATCCATCGTTGTTCACTAGGATCGTCGCTTTGGTAAAGATTAATAAAACGGTAGTAACCTCACCAATTTTGCATGTAATCGGACTAATTTTGAACTCGGCTAAATAAAACCGGAATAGGTATGCAACCAACCTTTTTATCTTTTGGAGGATTAAAATGTTTATTTTCTTTTAACAACTCGGCAAGTAATTAGGATAAAATCAATCAAACCGATTTAAGAATTAAAGCGGCGATTCCCCTCTGAGGGCCAAATTACTTGTTTTCAACATGATTTTTAAACACCTCATTTTAGAACCGGTAACCTTTTTAAGGATGAGACTTGGGTGCCTAACACCTTCCCGAGTCCATAATATGACCCCGAACCATCGTTCTCGGGTTTAGACCCTTTTCATTTGTGCCTTAGTTTTATTTTATTTTCTTCATTTTTTGGACTTTATAGGTTTCCCTAAACCTTAGAAAAATAGGGTGGCGACTTCATTATTATGTGTATTTCCTTGCGTCCCAAATTTCGCTCGCGACGGTGCGACACCATTTATCGGTGAATAAGGAAAGCTCTATCAAACCTTGTGGGTCCGTCATGGGAGTGGCATCTAAACCTCGGCTGCAATAGAACCTCGGCTGCTCTATGTCTCCGTTTCCTTATTCCCCGATAAATGGTACAGTCTTCTGTATCGAAATATGTGAACATGATCTTCTCGCTATGGAACTGGTGGCTGAAAAGCAAGGATCGAGGGTTTGCCTACAGTATGGGCGATATGATGCAGACTCTGGCTTGGCTGCTGAGTCGACAAGTAGAGGTTTAGCTGTTTTTCTGCAGCTTAGCACCAGCGTTTGTATTAGTTTCTGGCCATAATCTTCATGGCATCTAATCAATAAAATCTATCTGCCTATTTAAAAAAAAACACGGGTGCAATTAAGTCACAAGAACACTTAAGATAAAGGTCTTTTGATTTAACACTGCGAAGTCTCAATTTTGAGACCACTGATCCAACTAGGGAAATTCCTGATAAATACTCCCTCCGGTGTGAATTAAACATCGTTTTAGGATTTGCTTTTACTGTAACTTTTACTTGTATTTTTAGTGTTAAACCTACTGAATATTAAGATACGAGAAAGATATTTTTATCTTAAAAGACTCATAAATTTATTGTTCTCTGTCAGTAGCAACGGAGGAATCGATGACCCTCACAAAAATCAATGTACTTGTTTGAGTACATGAGGATAACATGTGACAACGGTTAAATCAATTTACCTTTATTATTTAAAAGATTAATAATAATAAAATTTAATTAAATCTCTACAATAATGAAATATCACATCTTTTCACGTTTTTGTAAATTTTGACCAATTAAAAGAAATATTGTTACTACTTTTATATTTTTTATATAATCCAATATAAATGATAAGTCAAGTTTCATACACTAAATTATCTGAATTAATTTACCTTCATTTTTTTTAAAATTTACTTTCTTTTGATCACCGCATTAACTATATATATAAAAATATGAAAATTAATTAACTAATAAATAAAATTATTTTACAGTTGATTAGTGTATAGCGGCTTACATTATCAAACTTTAGTTGGTATTTGCTCAAATTCAACCAAATCATTTTTAAATTAAAAGGATGACCAAATACTCAAACACACTAATTACAAAGAGACAATGTCACATTTGGCCTAGTTTATTTTTCTTACTCTTGCAGCCAACCTATTGACAATCATCACTTCCCACCAAGAGTTTGCTTCACTAGGACATTAGATTTAGATATTAGAATAAATGTTCAATGCCTACTACTTTTGGTTGATTCATCCGAATAGCAAATATTATAGCATTTTATTAAAATAAGCATATCTTTCTATTCGAGTCAAGTAAAACAATTATTATTTTAAAGTTGGATCATATTTGAACAAAATTAATTTTGGTAGAAAGATCGAGAAAAAAAGAGCATTTTATCGAACATCGCAAAAATTATACTAAATACCCTCAATTTTTAACTTAATATGATGAGTTGGATTGCACAAACTAATCGAGTAATTACATATAGAATATTGTACATTTTTTTTACATAAGGTAGAATATCGTAGATATTAGATAAATGAATCGGCTAAAAATTGCTAGAGAATTAGCTTGTGATTTTTCTAATTTTTATCATTTTAAGGTCGGAATTAGTATATAATAGTAATTTAATATTTCATCCTAATGTGTGTCCAGATTGACTGCCTAAAGTGATATAGGACTATATAACATGTAACGCTTCATGCCATTGGTTGAGTGTTAGTAATCACTTTATTCGTATAGGCAATCACACTCATTGTATTGAGTTAGAACTTCTCATGAGTGAAAGGTACTGAGAATTTCTCTTTCTTTTCTTTTTCTTTTTTTATGCAAAAAAAGAGAGAACGAAACAAGCGTTTTACATATATCGGGGGAAAGATATTCTCATACTATCTCCAGGATTTCTCTTTTTGAACACCCGCAAAACATAGAAATCGTATTGGTGGTCGCCATTTGGTCACGGGTGACTGATTTTCACTTCTTAACTTTAGAGATAAGTATGATGTTTTTCTTAACTAGCGAAAGCTCAAGTTAGTTTCATTTTCATTTGATTAAATTATGTAAATATTTATTTTATTTACCTTATAATTATATTTAACTGTGAATAATTAATTACTTATAGTATATTATTTTTTTATGTATATAAAATTAATGTATTGTTTTATCAATGATCTAATACAGTCGCACAAAGTACGATTTTGAAATTATAGTATAAAATAAGTTGTAATAGTGCGGATATGAATATGGTAAAATTTAATTGGTGTGAATATAATTTAGGTAAATATCGTGGATTATTAATCCATCTTCATCCTTGCTGCAAATTCATCCCTCGTAGTTTTTTGTAACAAACTAAATGGACACAAATAGGCTCTATCCCGTGGTTAAAATGATAACTTAAATTATATGAAATGATTTCTTTCGTTGTCGCCTAATCTTGTGTTCAGAATCAAAATGTTAGCATTTGAAATTGTAAAAGAATAAAGGGCTATTGGCCTCCCAAAGTGTCTAACCACTTATGGCGTGGTTGATTTTCAGCCAAGAACAGTGATATCTCTCGGACTAGGGGAGGATGTTTCAGCCAATGCGCACTGCAGACTTGGTGACGTGGACAAAGTCTGCTCCTGAGCGTATACCTGAAAAAACACAGGAGATGAGGTGTAGATACTCCGACAATCAATTCAGTACAATGCTGAATTAAGAGCTAGCAGTAACGGTAATAGACGGTGAGGTTACTATTTATAAGGCTCCGACTGGCGGTGGTTAAGGGTTTGGTCAGTTTTGTTTCTGGTTGGTGAGTGAGAGTTAATGTCCCCCCTCTTTGAAATAAATGAGGGGGTATTTATACTCCTCCAAGTGAGGAGTAGGTGGTTGCATTCGAGTATATTTTCTGACTGATGGGATTGGCAGGTGGTGTCAGGCAGCTGCTGACAGTAGTAGTTCGAGGTCAGACATTTGCATTTAATGTTGAGAGGACAGTTGTGTTGATACCCGAATTTTGACGCCATTTTTACTTAATTTTAGCATTTCTGTTATTTAGTTAATTTACAGTCATTTTTAGTTGATTTACTGTCGCTAGCATTTTTAAGTGTTTCGTTGCATTTTAGCACCATCGTCAGCTTTCGAAATCGCATTTTTAATTTTTCGGCATGTATTTTCATTATTATTATTATTATTATTTTTAGCCTTAAAAATCACATTTTTAATTATCCGGCAGTCGTTTGCTAGTTTTTTCTTCGTTTTAGGTCATCACATGAATTTTAGGATTTTTAATATTTTAGCGCATTTTTTAATATTTTTATTATTTTATTAGTATTTGCGTTCGAGCTTTTATTGGACCCGAGTAAGTTCGCTCGGACAATAGCTTGACTTTGAAATGTTTTCCATCAACTAGTTGCTAGCTTTTTTTCCGCTCGCAACGGTCTACAACATTTAGTGTAATTTTCGGCGTAACGTCATTATTTTTTCGTCCGAACATTTCACGTTTTTGAACGAGAAAATAAACACGTTAAACGGAAAAATTTTATTATTCACTATAGACGGTCAAACCCGTCGTATTTTTCTCTACGCACTGGTACCTTCGGTTCAAAAAGTTTGAACGTTTGCTCGCAGGACTCGGCTCGAGTCCAGTTAAATAAGATAAAGGGCCATTTAATCATGGTCGTTGATCTAGTCAACCAGATCAACGGTTGATGATTTAATGTGCATGGTGCACATGAATAAGCATGGAAGCGAGCGAACAGTGGAGCAGGCCACCGAGCTGTCTGCTCCAACGTCCTGTCCCTTCGGCCAGTCACCTCAAGGCCTAGCTCCGCCACCTCACACAGCCGTAGACCCGCCAGCACACGCCCGCAGCCACCACGCGCAGCCACGCCCTCCAAACGCCACGCGATCTGTGGCTATAAATAGCAAGCATTCTCAACGTAAAAACGGGACCCAATCTCTTGAGCAAGCTCTGCTCCTTCTCCCTCTTGATTGATAGCTCATATCGAGCATCGATCGTCCAGTACAAGGTTTGGCAGTAAGCCTCATTCAAGCTTTTCTTCTTCGTTTTTTTCAAGCTTTTCTTTTCTTTAATTCGTTTATCATTTGTGTGATTAAATAAATTGCTTTCTTTTATGCCATTAATTCATGTGCATGATGTAGATTAAATACATACTTTCAATTTTAAAAATCGTTAGCTAGATTGTGCGAATTAATTAGTTTTCGATAATTAACAGTTTTGTCGTTTTTTTGAAATTAAACTCGGAACGATCTTTATTAAAATTCGAGCTTCGTACGGTCGAGACGCCGTCGAGGAGACGAGCGTCTCGGTACGAAGATCGCGAGAAACGGGCAAGGCAAGCCGGAGCTTGGCCGCCGGCAGTAGCGCCGGTGCCCAAGGAGGATGACGATGAATAGTGCCATAATGACCTATTCATACGTCCAAGGTGATGGGCTTGGCCCATCACCCTTCCCCTTTTATTTCCTTGGGCCAGGCACTATTCCTGGCCCATTTCCATTGTTTCTTTCATTTTTTCAATTGGGCCCAACCCATTTTTAATTCTTTCCGAAACCTCAGTTCACACTTTTTCGTAAAAATAATTTGTATGCTTCGTATGATTATTTTTTGTACAATCAACTGTTTTAATTTTCTGTAAGATCAACTGTTCATTTTCTGCAAATATCAACTGCTTTAATTTTTCGCAAGCTGTTGGAAATTCTTCCGCAACATCAACTGTTTTAACTTTCTGTAATATCAACTGTTCATTTTCTGCAAATATCAACTGCTTTAATTTTTCGCAAACTGCTGGAAATTCTTCCGCAATATCAATTGTTTATTTTTCTGCAAATATGAAACTGTTTATTTTCTACAAATATCAAACTGTTTATTTTCTGCAAATATCAAATTGTTTATTTTCTGCAAATATCAAATTGTTTATTTTTCTGCAAATATCAAACTGTTTATTTCCTATAAAATATCAATTGTTTTAATTTCCGCACTCATCATACTGCTGGAAATTCTTCCGCAAATATCAATTGTTTTATTTTCTGCAAATCCTCAACTGCTTTAAATCCCCCGCGAATTGTCAACTACAACCAATTTTTCTGCACTTATCAAAACAACCTTTAAATTTCGTATGCGTCAAATAAATCATTTCTCGCATGCAATCATGTCAGCATTTAATTCTCGTATGCGTCAAATAAATCATTTCTCGCATGCAATCATGTCAGCATTTAATTTTCGTATGCGTCAAATAAATCATTTCTCGCATGCAATCATGTCAGCATTTAATTTTCCTATGCGTCAAATAAATCATTTCTCGCATGCAATCATGTCGGCATTTAATTTTCGTATGCGTAAAATCAATCATTTTTCGCATGCAATCAACTCAGTATTTAATTTTCGTATGCGTAAAATCAATCATTTTTCGCATGCAATCAACTCAGCATCTAATTATCGTATGCGCCAAATCCATCATTTCTCGCATGCAATCAACTGTCATCATTTATTTTCCTGCACTTATCAAACTCAGCATTTAATTCTCGTACGCGTAAAATCCATCATTTTACGTATGCAATCAACTGTCATTTAAATTTTCGCACTCATAAAATTGTTTATTTATTTCTCAAGCTATCGCTAACACTCTCATTTTGTAGGTTTTAATTTCAAAGCTTCGCTCGAAAGTACGCCTTTCGATTCCTTTTTATTTATTCAACGCTTTTCCTAAATATCAATCGTACGCATGACATATAGAACTGCTAGAACTAAAATCAACCCACGTGAACAACGTGTTTAAAGAGTTGCTTAAAATGCCATGCTCATGTGATTTTAAATTCTCGCATATATTGACTGCATGTACATGGGGACTTTCGATCCCACATCAGTTTTTCCACTCCAAAATCTATCATTTAAATTTGTACTCTGTTAGCAATCCATGATAGGATCACGTAGTAATTAATTTAATCATGCATGGCCCGATGATGAAATAAGAGGGCGATCATTCAGTCTTACAGAAAATTCAGTCCCATCACGTTACGATCAGGAATAATCAATCGATCTTGATAAACGGTAACCCCGTCAAAAAGATTTCTTAATTATTCCTGAACGGTCACGATCATAGAAAAGACTAAAGTGACGATTCCTCTGAGGGCCCTCCTTTCAAAACAAAACGCATTTTATCAAACACCTTTAAAACACCTCTCTCATCAACCGGTAACCGTTTTCGGATGTGACTCGGGTGCCTAACACCTTCCCGAGACCATAATACGACCCCGAAACTTTTGTCTGGGGTCCAGACCCCTTTTTTGTGCCTTTAGTTTTTAGTTATTATATTTCCTATGCCATGACGATTAAGGTTCCCTAAACCTAGCAACCAAATTAGGGTGGCGACTTCATTGCATGTTGCGAGGCGTCTGTTTACGCTGAGCATTGTAAGGTCCCAAATTTCGTTGCACACTCGCGAATATTTTTATTTTCGGGGCGCGACAAGTTGTCAGTGAATAAGGAACTAGTATTTTTAGCCCGATATGTGACTGATAGCTCGAAGAGGGTAAAAGTCGTGGAGATGCCTGAAGCCGATACAGTGTCGTTCATGCCCTTGCCATGTTCACTGATAAATCGGTGAACCACTCATAAATCATCGGTAAAGGTTAGATGTACAATCATTAGATCTCCATCACATATGCGGTTCTCCCGAAGATGCCCTGTGATCATCGGTAGGCTCCACCCACTCTGTTAGCCCATATTTCCCCTATCGGGGAACATGTTGTGGTCGACATCAGAGCCCTATGAAATGTCAAAACTGCCCCTAACATATTTATTTGTATTATCATATGTCCAACTGAAAACTAGCCCTACCAAGGGCTATTATCATTTTCCTAATGACATGCGCATTAAATGGTGGCTTTTAATTCTTGCTCAGCCGCATTCAGTGCTTCCTCCATGCTTCTACCAACGTGGCACGTTTTTTATTGTGCAAAATGTAATGATTGTTTTTGTATATATGATGACGTGGTTGCATCTCGACCAAGTAAAATTGTAGTCGTATGAGAAAGAGCTGAAGAGACACCACCTCGTTATCCACAAAAAGTAGCCGTTTGCGATCAATCAAAAAGACATTCCCCCTCGTGAACTACAAACGTGATTGTTGGGATGCGAAGAGACTATATACGGTTGCTTCGTGCAATCCACCCGTGACACATGTCACCTTCTGATAGGCTCCTTTTGGGTTGTGTGATGCAATTCTAAGGGCTATAAATACCACTCCATGTATTCTTTTTTATTCTTTCACTTTCTCTCCTCTCTCTAGAATTTGCTCTGCCTTCTATCTACACTTCTGATCACCGATATCTTTCCGATCAACTCCATTTCATCGCCGCAGTCAGCTTCTATTTTTGTCGCTAGGTACCTTTCCTACAGTACCCATACTTTCCTTGTTTGTTTAATCTGGCTCGTGCGTTTCCATATATTCCTACTACCACCATGCCTCGTGCTTCTAGTTCAAAAACCAAAGGGGTAGAGGAACGCCAACTGAAAACGAGTCAGTCATTGGATGGTTTCCTCGCTAACCGTTCTGCATTAATTCTGCGCCGCCACTTCCTTGTCAACTGATTGGCCTAATTTTCGGTTTTCCTCGATCTGTGGGAGATTCCAACAGGCGTGACTGCAAATCTGGATTTGCACTCCAGGTTGTACGCGTGTCAGTTCTTAAGAGTCGTGTTGGATGATCGAAAAACTTTCCCCCCCTTTTTTGGCTATTTAATGGGATCCTTTCCCCTATTTCCATTCATCTTCTTGTTTATTTTTCCTCTCGGCAGGTGGCCTGTGATCTCATGGGTGATTCTTATTTTTTAGATACTGCTGCGCGGGATTCTCCGCCAACTCCTCCGACTTCGCCAGATTCAGACAATCCTCCTCCGTCGCCTCCGTGGAGGCCGTTCGTCCGCCGGTGGGGTCGCAAGAGGCTGAGGAAAAATGCCTTAAAGGTGTCTGAACCGCTTTTTAATTCTCCCGCCCATTCTGTTCAAAAGGGGGACGAACCATCTCTTCTTCCTCGTGATTCGCCGAAAATGGCTCTCTCTGCCTGCTCGGGCGTTGAAGCGGTGACGTCAACCGGCGAGGAGGAGTCAAGCCGATCAATGATACACATAGGAAAAAGGGTTGACGAGCCTTTCCCTCCCGTCAGCAGGGAGCTATCGCTCTTAGATGATGATGTGGTTTATTGTTATGGTATCTCTTGGTCTGATGGCGATTAGTTTGGCGTGTCTTGCCTCTTTGTAGATGTCGTATGGCTTTTCAAAAATGAATAAGATAACGCTTCATTTTCCCTTTGTTCTCTTATCGCCTTCCCGTGTCGTTTCTTCAAGCGTCAAGGGTTGTCACAGAGGGATACCTGTTGCTGGGTGCAACTGTCTTTCGGTTTTCAGTCAGTAACTGTCTTCTCCCAAAGACATAAATGACTGTCCACGCGTCGCTTTCTGCTCCGCACGTGTTTCACTTTTACAGGCTGTCTCTTCTTCAAGTTTGACCTTTATAAGGGAACCGCTATTCTCTTTCATTATTTTTGTTAATATTTTGAAATATTTCACACTTTCTCTTTCTTCTGTGCTTCTTTCTGCTCAAGAGGAGTTTCTGCAACTGCTCATCGGCACCGACGGCCTGTTTACTGGCTTTTTGCTCCAGGTACTTTGTTCCTTTCTCGTCGTAGTTTTATTTTTCCAGTCCCTTATGTCTCGTATTAGAGCATCTGCGAGTGCTGAAAATCCCATAGATCTCGAGGCTAGGAGAGCTCGTAGTATTTTTGATTGTAATGAAGTTTTGAGGGCAGAGTTAGAGGAGAACGGTATCACCTTCCCCTTGGGCTGCCGCCCTTATATCCCTACGAAGGATATTCGACTTCATGACGCCATGTGGGGAACGTTCCGGCTGGTTTATTTCAAGATGTTCCTCTACGAATTTCATCTCCCAATCCATACTTCTCTGATGAAGCTGCTAAATCATTACGATATCAATCCCGTTCAAATAACTCCGCCTTCCTGGTGTGGGATTTATGCCTTCCTTCGGTCATGCGAGATGAAGCATATTTTCACTCCACCCCTCGATCTGTTCCGTACATTTTTCGACTTGAGTTGCCGTGACTGCTTGGTGGATATCACCCCAAGATGGAATGACGCCATCGTGCAATTTTTCTGGCGGAACTTTCAAGGCTTTGAGGAAAACGTGGACAACTGGAAAAATGGCTTCTTTACCCTTCGCGTGCAGTCCCGCTGGTGGCGCGGGGGTTTTAACCGAGAGATTACCAGCGCCGCTTGGAGAAAACCAGAAGTGCTATCCAGCATTGATGTGTCCCATGTTACCGCCCTGTTAGAAATAGAAGGGCCTTTTCGCATTCGGGAATTTGCTCGGTTCAGGCCCTTGAAAGAGTGTGTCGTTGGTGAGTTTTTCTTTTGCCATGTTATCGCTTCGATTTGCTTGCTATACTAACATTATTCACTGGCAGGTAACGCTGAGGGTCGTTCTTCCGGGGAAAATAACATTCCTCTGAACGTGGCGCCGCTTCAGACGTTACCTCCTTCCCCGCCACCTGAAAGCTCCAGCCGTCCGACTATCCCGCCGAGGAGAAGGAGAATTAAGACCGTCGCAACACGCAGTGCTTCTGCTCGACCTTCTCGTTTTCTTGAGAATTGGTTGCCGCCTCGGGGCAGGGGAGTGACTCCGAGTCGTCCTACGACTGGAATAGTTGACAGTGATAGCGAGAGCATGGATGCCGGTTCCAAGCTACGTCACGCCACCCTTGCCCAACGAATGAAGCTTAGGGCGAGAAAAAGTGATCCCGTGGCGGAGTCAACCGAGGACGATAGAGAAGAGATAGTTGCCGAGACGGAGCGTCTCCGAAAGAAAATCCATAAAGAGAAGACTGGCCCACTGGTTCCTCCCTTGAGGGAAGTTAACGCAGTTCCTACCGCGGAGGTTGACACTTCTCATGTCGCGAGTACCTCGCAAGTGGCGGAGGTTGTTAAGGTGCCTTCTGCCGTTCCTTCCAAAGCTAATGAGGTTTCAGCGGTGGTGGACTCACCCTTGCCGTCTGGTGGCCCTGATTCTCCGATCTCCTCCTGCATTCCAGATGTAACCGTACCGGCTTCGAACCCAAGTGTTCCTCTTAATCCTCTCCCGAGGAAGCCTCAACCCTTATTCCTTTCTTCGATCTCGGGTATTGGTAATTCCGCAAAAAGTTGTTCTCCTCCCTATATCGCCAATCTTTCCCCTCAAAGTCCTCAAGGAAATGTCGCATATCAGCTGGATCTGTCATCTTTTGGTACCAATGGGCTTCGCGCTTTAGGGATATCAGATCCGTTATCGCGAGATGAGCTAGTAGGCTCTATAGTGGGCCAAATGTTTAGTTCTTGGAAGGACAAGGAAGAGTTCCTGCGGCATCCCCCTGAAGTTCAGCATTCACGCCTTCTGAACGACATGCTGGCCAGCTTCCGCGAGCTGCATTATTTTCTCGAGGATCAGAGCGACAAGGTTCGACGCTCTCCCGATTTGAAGGAACAACTAGACGCCGCTTTGGCGAAGGTAACAGAGCTGTCGAAGCTTCAAGATCGAACCCGGGCGGAATTGGTGGCGGCAGACAAAAGAAACTCTTTCCTTCGCGAAGAGATATCGTCCCGCGACGCGGACTTGGCCAAAGTACCTTCGAAGATAGCTTGGTGGAAAAACAAGACCATGGAGGTCTGTATCACCGGATTTATAGATCTCTATCGCTAGGGGACTGTTGATTCATCTATGTTGGCTGATTACGCCTCCAAGAAGATAAAGAATTTAGGCGAAGGCGAGGGAGATTTTCCTTCTTTCAGGGAGGAGTAGGGAAATGGCAGCTGCGATATCCGTGTTGGACCATGATTAGTCAAGACTGACCCTTTAGAGGATTGTTCTCTTTATTTGCTTCATTTATCTTGTAATAACGCCTTATCGCGCGACGATATCTATACTTGATTCTTAGATAATAAATGATCTGTGTTCTACTTTCCTACGTTATTTCGAAAGTTGCTGACTTGGTTAACGCCATTCTGCGTTATCTCCATTGTTGCGATATCGCTCTTGCCTTTTTCCAGGAAATCATTTATGCTTTTCAGAGCATTTAATGCTCACGATCCCCTCATTAATGCGAGGGAAAAGTCGTGATGGCACAGACACACGTGTCCATTTTTTATGGTGCCGCGGGCTAGCGTGCTCTAGAATTTTAGCAAAATCGAAGCGTTGTCGCGCTTCTCTAGAATTGTACTCATTGCTTGAGTCTATTCCTCGTGACGCTCTCACGCAACGACTGCAGCGTCCGTCGTTTCTTTTGACCACTAGGGTTATAAAAACCAACACTTATTTCTTTTTCTTACTTTTGTCATTCTGCTTTCTTCATATTCTCTAGCCGTCTTGTTTTCTTTCCACCATTCAAGGCTCTCGAAGTGCTTTTTCTCTAAAGGTATTTCCTATTTTCTTCCATCGTCTTCTTCGTCTTTACTTTTTTATTTCTGTCATGGCCTAGACTCGCCGCCCTGAGTCGAAGTCTGCCGATGAGAAAAAGATGGATATTACGGTTAGCAGTATCACCTCTGAAGTCGCTCTCAATGAGCATTTAGCCGCACATAATGCTGTTATCCCTGATGGTTATAAGGCCACCGTTGCCCCTGAGTCGATACGCTTGAACAACGTTTTGACGGGCAAACGCAGGGTTCTGTACGCACAAATGTTCCGTTATGGTTTCCGGCTTCCCATCGACCCTTTCATAAAATAATTGCTTATTGCCTGCAATTTGAATCCCGCCCAATTAGCCCCAAATGCATATTGTTGTGTTTATGCCTTTCTGGAACTTTGTAAATATAAGGGGATCACTTCCTGATGCGATCACGACCCACTTCGAATTAGAACAACTTGACACCTTGCCGAGAGGATCGGTCATGGGCAACCGAGCCTTGCAAATGCGCATAAATCATGCCCAAGGTCGAGGATCGAGTGCTAAATATCACAATCCCTAGGCCTAGACACGCGGAACTCCCAAGATGGTCGAGAAGGCCATGAAGTAGAGGCGCGTCTAGCCCTAACAAGTCACCAGGCCACGCACACTCATCCCAAGGCCTTGACAACAAATGCTCCATCTATGCAAGTCAGAATTGCGTCGCCTATTCGCCACCAGAATATGGACAAGCAAATGGTGCCCGATTTGAGAGATCAGAAGCTTGATGGAAACTTCAAGATGTTAGCTTTCATTTGGGACAAGTTTTAGGTCAATCGGACGGGTGGATCAAAAGTTATGCTCGTCGACATTTTAGCGCGCAGCGTGAACGAGCCTAGCGGCATACCGCCAGGAATGCCATGTCTGGGGCGGCATACCGCCAGGAATTGATTTAATTTGCCCAATTCCAAGCGAAGCTAGCACCATGGCGCCAGGGACACTCCTCCTGGAGCGCCATACCGCCAGACACAAGGAGAAAACCGAAATTTGGGCTTTTTCAAGCCCAAATTGTATGCTACTATATAAATCTCTTTGTATCATATTTCCTTCTTAGCTTTAGACTTTGTATGATATTTGAGAGTTGAGAATACTCCTTTTCTTGTATCAACTAAGCCTTGGGCTCTTCCACTTGAATTTCCTTGAGAGAAATCGTCGAGTTAGAGATTACTCCTCTTGATTTTTCTCCAGGAAAAATCGTTGGTTCTTTTGGGTGAATTAATTGGATGAAAGTTGTGCTTCAATAATTATTTATTTCTCTAAAATCGTGGATGACAAGTTACATGGATTGATCGATGGTTCATCGCGTGCTCAATTCCTTTTCTCACATCTTTCCATTAATTTCCGGGTAATTATCCTTAATTCCTACTCTTTTATTATCAAATTCTCCGTTAAACCTACAAATCGTGTGTCTTTCCTTTCTTGTGGTATTTTTTGCCCTAGATAAATTCGTTCGGCTAGATCCTCTGATAGCTCCATTTTTATCCGGCTTACTAACCCTAGGCAGGATCACATCAAGTGGTAGCGGAGCTTTTGGCTGCCTAGCGAATTTTTCTAGTTTCGTCCAAAGTGTTAGAAACTTTCTTTCTTAAAAATCTTGAGTTTTAGGTGTCTTTTTCCAAATCTATTTCAAGTGGGCAATTGTGTGATTGTGGTGATCATTTTTGCTAGGTCAAAAGATCGAAATTTTACGAAAATCATTTGGGTGTGTTCTTGATGTTCTTGGTCTATTGGGTGTTTTGATCCAAAATCTTCTTACCAAAGTTGAACCAAGTGTTTCTAATATTTTTTTAAAAAAAAAAAAGAAGAAGAAAAGAAAGAATTGGAACACTTTGCCGGCCAACATCCAAGCAAGGATCAAGCCTCATCCTTTGCATTAAATGCACAAGCCACCTCACCCTAAATCTTTGACATTTTGACCTAAGTAGCACACTTTTCCTAACTAAATAACCCATTCCTAACTAAATAGCCCACTCCCCTTCAAAGCCTAGCACGTCCTCCTCTTCTTCTTGTGTGCAGCTGTCCTTTTATTTTTATTTGAGTCTTAAACAAGTCTTAAACTCAAGTCTTAAACCTATTAAATCCTAAGCTTGAGTTTTATACATTTTGAGTCCTAAACATAAGTTTTCTTAAGTCCTAAATTCCAAGTCTTTGTCAATACATTTCTTAGTCTTTCTTTGAGTCTTTTACACATTTAAACCAAATAATTCCAGCCTTCTTCCCTTCCAACGGAAAATTCAAGATTTTTCCCACAAAATTGAAAATTTTGAATTTCCTTGGGAATTCTGATTTTTTTTTCCAGCTTTGCCTTGAGTCTTTGTAATCTTCTTGAGTCTTTTGAGTGAGTATAATCTTTCCTACTCTTGTTCTAATCTCTTGAGCACTTGCGAAGGTAGTTGTTGACGAATTGCTTGATTCGAATCACAAGTCTGTTTGCGGCAAGGAGTTGTATGGTGAGCAAGCTTTGTATGTGGATGTATTGAGCGATTTGTGAGGCAATCTTTTGCGAGTGATTAAACACGAGTGTTAAACACGTGAGGGAGAGATTTATTTTCTAACCCTTGTTTAAGTGTGCAGGTACACAGAAAACACGAAGTTGAGTATTTGTGAGCACGTATTTTTCGAGTGACCTAAACACCTAAACACGAGTGTTTAAACACGTGAGGGAGAGATTATTTACTAACGCATATATATCTAGTTTGTTTGATTTTTCAGGCACAATGTCAAGAGATAGTGATTGTGAGTCTTGTGATCAAGAGTCGTATTATGACGACGATGACTCGTAATGCATTGACAAAAGTGGTGATGAATCATGTGGTGATGATAGTTGCCAATTCGATGGTGATGAAGATTTTGAACCGTGTGATGAAAACGGTGATGAATATAGCATTGATAGTGAGGACGAGTACCAAGATGAATGTGAAGCAACTTGTAGCGAGAGTGAAGACAATGAAGACCCTCCAAGCCCTCATGTCTTTAGTCGGGGCTCAAGTTCAATTTGTAGTGAGGATGACGACCAAGAAGAGACTTCAAGTCCTCGTCTCTTAATCCGTGGCTCAACATCAAGTTGTAGTGAGGATGACGACGACGAAGATTTTTCAAGCCTTCATGTTTCAAGCTATGGCCTCGGTTCCCTTGCACACCAAAGCCTTGGCCATGGCCCCGAATCAAGACACTTCTTCTCCTCAAGTGTACAAGTCCGCACTAAACAAGATGGAACGCCAAGACGAGTTCCTCCTTCTCCTCCTCCAAGGATTCGACATCACCAAGGCCGAATGCCTCCTTATCCTCTCCAAGAATTTCAGCAAGACTTCCGAACCACATCCTTGCCTTCCACATCTTCCAAACAAGCAAGCGAAGTCTTTTGCACCACATGTACGGGTAAAGGCCACTTGTGGGACATTTGCCCCAACAATAGAGTCAACAAAGTGAGTGCAATGACCGAGCAGCAAGAGAAGAATGATCATGTTAAGAAAGAAGAGAGTGGCAAGATAAAGAATAGTGATGAATTGCCGAGTGGTGTTAGGAATGATGCTTGGTGGGAAAATTTGTCCGGGTTAGTGAAGAATATTGCAAGACCTAAACGTGACAAGAATTCTTCTCCTTCACTTCCCTTGAAGCAAGGCAGCCACTCCTCCCAAGCTCGTCCAAGTCAACAACATCCTCAATCCACTATGGCATTCGAGTCCGAACCGGAAGTGGTGCAACCTACACAAGTCACTCCACGACGACAATCCACACCATTTCAATCTTTTGAACTACCTTGTCAATCGATTGAAAGAGATGTGGCTGAGCTCAAAGCGATGGAAGCTAAAAAGAGTGAAAAATGTGAGGTTATGAATGAGAGAAAAGAGTGTGGAGAGAAGAAAGTAAGCGATGAGGAAAATACACGGCATGAAAAAAGTAAACATGCCAATGAGAGTGAGTGCAACCACACCCGTGAGAATGAGTTGAGTGAGCTCAATGAGCCAAATCAATTTCAAGTTTTTGACAACCTATTGTTTGAATTATATTTTGACAATCCGTTGTTTGAGCTTGAAATTGAGGAAAAAGAAAGTGAGCAAAACAGCCCCCATGAAAAAAGTGAGCATGGGTTAAGAGATATTGAGCAAAACAGCCCGCATGAAAATAACGAGCATGCGAGAGAGAAACACACACATGAGAGGAGTGAATATACGGAAAAATTGAGAGAAGAAAGTGAGGAAAAGAAGCAAACTGAAATTGTGAGAGCTATTGATCCAATGAGCGTGCCTTTGTGCAATGAGGATCAATTATCTCACTCTAACATTGACAATTCTTTTCCTACTGTTTGTGTGTCTTTCTTGCATGAAACTTCGAAGGGTTGTCGCGAACATACGCACACAAATGTTCCGAGGAGTGAAGGTAGTTCTAAACCATCAATCCTAGGAGGCATTGGAAGTTCAATTGCTCAACATTGGTGCTCCCAACGGCAAGGCCTTGAGGTAGACCGCCCTCACCTTTCCGCTCTGCCCGAAAGGTACGTACCAAACCCTTCTTTGAATGCTCAATTGTTTGAGGTTGTTCAATTCACTCACCCTTATTCACATGATGAAATTTTGTATGACAACCATGTAGCATGTGATAAGGGATCATTCTTGCATTTCGTTGAGCATGACTCTTTAATCCGTGTATTGGAAAACCACTTGGGTACGAATTTTATTACATGCACCGAAAATTTTATCGTACCCCTCGTCGAGCATGAATCTTCTTTGTTTGAGCATGAACCTTACTTGAATGAAAATTTTGTGGCATGTGTTAAAATTCCTAATTTGCATTTCATCAAGTATGACCCTTTCTTGCTCAAACGTGCTAATTTTTGTAATTTTTCGGATAGTATGTATAATTTATATACATGTTGTTTTCATTTGGAATCCATGATTGATTGGCATAAAGCGTGGAAACAATTCTTTCGCTCCCACTTGTTAGAATTCTCTTGGCCTAATTGCTGCAAAGAATTGTATTTCTTTTTGTGCCGATTGCTAGGTATTCCAAAACATTTTGTGCGTGGGCGTGTGGCTCAATTTTCTTGGCTGATCCTTATAGGCCGCTTTGAGAAAATGACCCACCGCCTATGTTGTTTGATAGTTTGTGACCCCGTGCATATCCTTAAGATTGTCTTGAAGACCCATGTGTATCAATATCAAATGGATGTGCATGATTTTGAATTGAATAAATTTTATTTTGCTAATTATAGCCTACATGAATTATTTGTGGATAATATGCACTTAAATACCATGGATATGTTGTGTGTTAGGAGAACACAAATTCTTGGACCAAATTTGCCAAGAATTAATTGGTTTAATTCTTACGAGAATTTGTGTTTTCTCTTGCGGAATTTGTTTGGTATTTTCAAGTGCATTGTGCTTGTGTGTAGTGCTCAATTCTCTTGGCTTGTTATTGTGAGCCGAAGAGAAAAGATGATTTATTATGTCGGTTGTTCTACACTTTGTGATGCCATCCGTATTGTGCATGAAATTTTTCAAAACGATGTGCATCCCTGTGCAATTACTGTTGTTGATTCTTCCTTGGATCCCCCTATACATAAGCATGCGCAATTGTGCCTCTTGGGTTTCTCACCTTTGTTTCCAAGTATTTTTAAGTGTGTAGGTGAGAAGATTGAGGTTATGGATTTGAGGACGAATCCTTTTGAAGAGGGAGAGGTTGATGTGATCACGGCCCCCTTCGAATTAGAACAACTTGACACCTTGCCGAGAGGATCGGTCACGGGCAACCGAGCCTTGCAAATGCGCATAAATCATGCCCAAGGTCGAGGATCGAGTGCTAAATATTCACAATCCCTAGGCCTAGACAAGCGGAACTCCCAAGATGGTCGAAAAGGCCATGAAATAGAGGCGCCTCTAGCCCTAACAAGTCACCAGGCCACGCACACTCATCCCAAGGCCTTGACAACAAATGCTCCATCTATGCAAGTTAGAATTGCGTCGCCTATTCGCCACCAGAATATGGACAAGCAAATGGTGCCTGATTTGAGAGATCAGAAGCTTGATGGAAACTTCAAGATGTTAGCTTTCATTTGGGACAAGTTTCAGGTCAATCGGATGGGTGAATCAAAAGTTATGCTCGTCGACATTTTAGCGCGCAGCGTGAACGAGCCTAGCGGCATACCGCCAGGAATGCCATGTCTGGGGCGGCATACCGCCAGGAATGCCATGTCTGGGGCGGCATACCGCCAGGAATTGATTTAATTTGCCCAATTCCAAGCGAAGCTATCACAATGGCGCCAGGGACACTCCTCCTGGAGCGCCATACCGCCAGACACAAGGAGAAAACCGAAATTTGGGCTTTTTCAAGCCCAAATTGTATGCTACTATATAAATCTCTTTGTATCATATTTCCTTCTTAGCTTTAGACTTTGTATGATATTTGAGAGTTGAGAATACTCCTTTTCTTGTATCAACTAAGCCTTGGGCTCATCCACTTGAATTTCCTTGAGAGAAATCGTCGAGTTAGAGATTACTCCTCTCGATTTTTCTCCAGGAAAAATCGTTGGTTCTTTTGGGTGAATTAATTGGATGAAAGTTGTGCTTCAATAATTATTTATTTCTCTAAAATCGTGGATGACAAGTTACATGGATTGATCGATGGTTCATCGCGTGCTCAATTCCTTTTCTCACATCTTTCCATTAATTTCCGGGTAATTATCCTTAATTCCTACTCTTTTATTATCAAATTCTCCGCTAAACCTACAAATCGTGTGTCTTTCCTTTCTTGTGGTATTGTTTGCCCTAGATAAATTCGTTCGGCTAGATCCTCCAATAGCTCCATTGTTATCCGGCTTACTAACCCTAGGCAGGATCACATCACTTCCCCTTCTTTTTTGTTGCTTAAGTCAGTTTTTAAGTTGATGAAGTGTCGGGGTGTGATAACGATATCGCCCCGTTATGACGATGACTCACTCAAGTCCTTTACTTGGAAACTCCTCCACATCGAGTCTTCCGTCGAGGCTTGGAAAAAGGAGTTCTTTGTGATAGATCTTCCTGAAGTTCCTGGTTCCTGGTGGCGATCTGGGTTTAACCAAGACGTCAAAGATAACGTCTGGGGCCGGCCGGGGATCCTTCCTCAGCGTGAACAAGGCTGGTTAAACAAATTGCTTCAACTGGAAATCAGCGTTCACATCCGTTATGTGGCATATGGGACGAACATTCAATCCTGTATTAGACGTGAGTGTCGTGTTGCTTCCTTCCTCATTACCGCTGATACTAATGCTAACGTTATTTTGCGATCATGCAGCGACGGATCCTAATTATATGCCTGAGAGCGTTAGGAGACGACTGATGATAACAATCCACCAAAAGGCAAGGGTATTTCTGTCTATTACCCAGTACGGAAAGACACGATTACTGTTTCGCACCTCTGCGGTAGGAACGAGGTCGTTGCCTCCCCCAGGGGCTAACGTTATGAGGGCTAACGACGCCTCAGAGGCTCCTCTAACGGACCTTCCCTATGGCTCGAGGGGCTATCCCACTCCAAGGAAAACCACGCGTCAGGAGGCATGCTCTGGCCGCTATCCTACCGTGACCGTACCTACCCACATGCCTACCGCCAGGGTAGCATATCATAACAAGGGCGAACCACGTACCCTAACGTTAGCGGTGGCACACAACTCATCTGTGCATGCGGATACACCAGATTCTTCTATAAATACCTCCCCCTCGAAGGAGGCAGGTAAGCGGAATCTGACTGGCCCAAGCTCTGCCAATTTTACTACACATACTGACTTAAGCGTCGGAGTGTTTTTGCCGGAGACCCCCTCCGGCGTCTTGCAGGTACGTCGGACCTCCGCTGGAACAGGACCCGAATGAGCAATTTCCTCAGCACGCCCTTCAAGAAGAGACAAATTATTATCAAATTGGTGCTTTCATTGAGAGTTTTGGTTCTATTAAGTGAGCATCCTTAATAACCAAGCTCTGGCCTCCCCAAAATCGGGAGAGGAATGGCTTCAGATTCAGATCTTGTGTCGTCTCAACCTTCCAGTATCCCGTTCGAAACTCGCCGGCGACTCTTCGCCTTCGCTACTTCTGATGTTTCTGCTGTAGTGCAAGAAGTCACTGCAGGAGGATCAGATCCTCCCCCTGGACAAAGAACAAATATACCCGCGTTCCAGATCTGCTCCCCTTTTTCCAATGTTGCGGGAACCAGCTATTCTACTCCCCAAGCCAGGGGATCCATGATTGGAAGCATAGCCAACCCCTTTGCAAGCTCGATAGCGGCCCTCCAAGCCCAATTGGATCAGCTGACAGAATTGGCTGCTGGATTTACTCCTCATGCCTCCGGGCCTGACATGTCCTCGCAAATCGTTTTCACCCCGTCTATTGTCCATGATCGACCATTGTCACCTCAACAATCGGGAGGGCTCCCATTTTCCATCCCTTTATCATCGGTGCCCATAAATATTTCGCCGCTTACGCGTGGACCTGCTGAATTCTCTGGACATCGCAGGGAAGAAGTCCCTATCCTTGAAGAAGCCCACCGACGTGACGGCTATAGAGACCGCTGGGATGATCGGCTAGGGGAAATGCTCAGGGAACCATCTCCTCGGTACAGTGAGAGATCCAGCAGTAGAGGTCTGTGAGCTCGCACTCTACGAAGCCGCAGTCGATTTCCCAGGCGGCATCAGGAATATGATCCTTTGAATCCTAGATATGACGTTGAAAATCCGAACCCGCATCAGCCTCGCGGAATTCCTGACGCCAACAGGGGTCATCCATTCTGCTACCGTGTTAGGCATCACAGGGTCCACCGACATGTGAAACTCCCTGCAGAGTCATACGATGGCACGAAAGATCCTATTTCCCACCTTAACAAAGTGAAAGACTTTGTGCAATTCCAAACCCGCAGTGACGCCACGTTATGCTAGGTCTTCGTGATGACACTGTCAGGAGTGGCACGTCTCTGGTTTGAGGGACTCCCGGGCGGATCCATTGATAATTTTTCTCAGCTGGAAGAAAAATTCAGAAGTCGGTTTAGCACGGCTATTCCTATCAGGAAGTCAGCAGCTGCACTGTTCGATATTCATCGGAAACCGCAGGAATCATTGAATGACTTTCTAGGTCGCTTTGATCTCGAAATGTCCCTAACGCCAGGAGTCACTATCGATTTTGCGGTTGAGGCCCTGAAACGCAATTGTCGATACGGAAAATTGAGGGACACGTTGACGGTAGACCCGCCGTTAACCCTGGACGCGTTGAGATTGAAAGCGCATAATTACGCAAGAATGGAAGAGGAGGAAAATAGAGAGTGGATCCGGGACATGCCAGCAGACCCGTACTTAACCCCTAACGCCCCGCATAGTAATACTCCGGACGCGAGACCTATCGAGGATCAGGGACAGGGAAAGGAACATACTACTAAAACCTATAATCGGCAAAGAGGTAATTTCTCAAAAGGAAGACCCGGAGGATCCCCCACTCGGAAGCAGGCAGATCCGCCAAATGGTCGGATATATGATCCCGATCTTCCATCTCTCATACTCCCAAGGGCAGAAATCCTAGCGATAATCCAGCAGCGAAATCTGCCTATCCGTTACCCAGCTCATGTGAAACCGGGAGTAATCATGGGGGGAAGAGAGAATGCATATTGCAAGTTCCACAAGGTCAAAGGGCATTCAACAGACGTGTGCAGAGAACTAAAACTAGCCATAGAGCGACTGGTCGAAGAGGGCTACCTTGGAGAATTTGCCACCAAGGCAAGGGAAGATATCAGAAATAACCCAACTGAAAGGATACCTGATTAGAGGCAAACGCCTTCACGCACCACTGGGGCTAACGCCATTCCCCTCAGACAGAATAGTGAGGCTCTCGTTGTCCACAACGATCAGATGCCCATGATTAACATCATCGCGGGGGGAACACCCTACTTTGAGGAGGCCATGCCACAAACGCCCAATCTCGGGGAAAAGCGCAAACGGGAAAGCGCACAAGCAAAAATTGAGGCAATCAGCACTCTAGACAGAATGATATTATCCTTTTCGGAAGAAGACGAAAATGGCATTATTTTCCCGCATAACGATGCGTTAGTGGTGACCCCTGTTATTGGAAGTCACGGGGTGAGAAGAACCTTTGTCGATAATGGGAGCGCAGTAAATCTATTTTCGCTAGAAGCGTATAACTTGATGAAACGCCCCGATGGTGAGCTAGCGCCGTGCTTAAGGCCAATTGTCGGGATCGACGGGGTACCGATCCCGGTAGCTGGAATAATATCCCTGCCAGTGTACTTCCGAGAAGACACATCCAAACGCTCCGAAGAGCTACTATTTCTGGTCGTAGACCTAACGTTGCCTTATAATGCCATACTAGGGCGGTCGTTCCTAAATCGATTTGGGGCAGCGATATCCCAAAAACACCTACGGATGAAATACCCTTCATGAGATGGCATGGTTTCAATTAAAGGAGACCAGAAGCTGGCAGCCGAATGTTACTTGCTCATGACTCAAAGGAGTTGTGACCGCTACGTTTGCGTGGCAGACGATCCTTTCGATGATAAAGAAGAAAAGCGCACTCAACCGCTAGATCAGATGATGTCGATGCCCATCGATGAGGACGATGAAGCGAATCTCTTGGTCAGCGAGAAGCTGAGCCCCGAAGAGAGCGTGCAATTAACCCGATTGTTAAGAAAATGCAAAGGGGAATTCGCATGGAAACCTGCAGACATGCCAGGAATCTCGCGGGAGGTTGCGGAACACCGGCTGAACGTTAGCCCTGACGCCAAGCCCATTCAGCAAAAGCGGCGCATTTTTTCATCAAAAAAGATAGAGGCCATTGAGAAAGAGTTACTAAAACTCATGGATGCGGGGTTCATCAGAGAAGTTCAATACCCGACCTGGTTGGCTAACCTAGTGTTAGTCCCGAAGCCTAACGGGGATTGGCGCATGTGCATCGATTTCACTGATCTAAATAATGCTTGTCCCAAGGACTGCTATCCTCTTCCACGAATAGACTAGTTAGTCGATCAAACCGCTGGATATGCCTATCTAAGCTCCCTAGATGCCAACTCTGGGTATCATTAAATCCCCATGGCCATGGAGGACGAAGAAAAAACTGCTTTCATCACCCCTAAGGCCACTTATTGCTACACCGCAATGTCGTTTGGATTGAAGAATGCTGGGGCAACATTCCAGCGCATGGCAAACAGGGTTTTCGAAAAGCAAATCGGAAGGAACGTAGAAGCTTACGTGGACGATATCTTGGTCAAAAGTCGAAGCTTTAAAGACCATCTTGCCGACTTGGAAGAAGTTTTTAATGTGATGAAAGAATACAAAATGAAGCTGAATCCACGGAAGTGCATGTTTGCGTTCCAAACGGGTAAATTCCTAGGCTAGGCTACGTGGTTAGCCGGAAGGGTATCCAACCCAATCCTTCGAAGATCAAGGCTATTCAGGATATGATATCCCCTCGGACTGTTAAAGAAATACAGAAGCTAACCGGGAGCATCATCGCGTTAGGACGATTCATATGCAAGCAAGGCGAGAGATGTCTGCCTTTTTTCAAAGTCATCCGGAACAAGGCCCCTTTCGGGTGGATAGAGGAATGTGAAAAAGCGTTTGCAGGGCTAAAAGCTTACCTGTCATCAGATCTAGTGCTGACGAGGCCTGAATTCGGCGATGAGCTATACCTGTATCTGGGAGTAGCTGACGAAGTAGTTAGCGTCGTCCTTGTGCGAAGTGAAGGACATATACACCGTCCGGTGTTTTTCGTCAGCCACATATTGAAAGATGCTGAGTTGCGATATGCTCGCATCGAGAAGATAGCACTCGCTCTAATACAGGCAACGCGAAAGATGGATCGATACTTCCAAGCCCATCCTGTCACCGTACTCACGGATCAGCCGCTAAGAAAAATCTTTAGAAAGCCTGAGTCCTCGGGGAGAATGCTAATTTGGGCAATCGAGCTCGAACAATATGGACTGCACTACAAAGCCAGACCGGCCATTAAAGCCCAAGCGTTAGCGGACTTCATAGCAGAATGCACATTCACAAAGGACAAGGAGACAGTCCCGTCAGAAGAAGAATCAGAAAATTCATGCCTACCATCCCCGGAGACGTACGCAGACTCATGGGTTATCCACGTGGATGGAGCGAAAAATCAAGAGCTAGCAGGCGCAGGCGTTTTCTTAGTTGGACCAAACGGCCTGGAGATACGTTACGCTATCAGAATCATCCAACCATTGTCCAACAATGCGGCTGAATATGAAGCGCTGCTAGCAGGACTCAGAATTGGAAACAACTTCTCCATCGAAGCCACTCCCGGTGCGGAAGAGGAAGGTGGTCTGCGTTTAAAGATTCGAGGAGATTCTAAACTAATAATGGATCAAGTTTTGGGGAACTCCCAAGCCAGGGAACCCGTCATGATTCAATATTTGGCCAAAGTGAAGCGTGAGCTATCGGAGATGTAGAAAAAAGGCACTCAGGTCACCTTTGAACACATTCCTAGGGAGAGTAACGAAGAGGCTGATAGCCTCGCCAAGATAGCAGCCAATTTAAAAGCCTCCATACCCAGCGATGTACACTATGGAGAACTGTCCACACCTTCTTTCATGGAGGAGCAGGCATCGCTTTGTGTGGAAGAGAGGGAAAATGATTGGAGGATCCCAGTGGTAGAATACCTGAAACATGATAAACTGCCGGAAGACCATACAGAAAGAAAGAAGATCCTGAAACGGGCAGTCCGATGCACATACTACAACGGGGCGTTAATAAGGAGATGCTTCTCCCATCCAGCCGCTAAATGCATAACAGAGCAAGAAGGCTTGCATGTGTTACGAGAAATTCACGAGGGGATATGTGGCATGCACATCGCTAGCGATACTCTGGCAGCCCAAGTCTTTCGGTCGGGTTTCTACTGGCCCACCATTCGACGAGATTGCCACAACTTCGTAAAAACCTGTCAGAAATGCCAAGAATATGCTAAGATTCCTCGAAAGCCGGCCGTGCCAATTTCAGAAATAGTTGCTCCGTGCCCGTTTGCCAAATGGGGGATAGACATCCTAGGCCCGTTTCCAATGGCCAGATCTCAGTTAAAATTCGTGGTCGTGGCGGTAGACTACTTCACAAAGTGGGCCAAAGCCGAGGCGTTAGCTACCATCACCACCGAAAAAATCTGGCATTTCTTCAAGCACCAAGTCATCATGCGATTCGGGGTACCACGCATACTGGTTAGCGATAATGGAACACAATTCACAAGCCAGTTCTTCAGGGATCAATGTGCGGAGTTCCAGATCGAGCAAAGATTCTCCTCTGTGGCACACCCCCAAACCAATGGCCAGGCGGAGGTAACCAACCGCAGCATCCTCAGTGGCATCAAAAGAAACCTGGAAGGCTCCAAAAAGAAATGGCCAGATGAACTGCCATATGTACTATGGGCATACTGCATGACTGTCAAGGCCAGCACGGGAGAGACCCCGTTTGCGTTAGCATTCGGAACCGAGGCTGTCACACCGGTCGAGATTGGCATGATGAGCCTTCGGGTAGCTCATTTCAAAGAAGAAAACAACGAAGAAAGGTTACGAGCTAACCTCGATACCCTACCAGAAACACACAAGGAAACCCTCCTAAAAACTCTGCACTACAAGAGAAAAATGGCACAATATCACAACCGGCAAGTGAGAGAGCGATTGCTCAAAGTCGGAGATTTAGTGCTCAGAGATAAGCGAGCGGCGGGACAACGCATGGGAAAACTTAGCCTAAACTGGGATGGACCATATCGCGTCACCCGTGTTGTGGGAAGAGGAGCATACCATTTGGAAACGCTCGAGGGAATGCCCCTGCAGAACTCTTGGAATATCGCTCGGCTGAAGCTATACCACGCCAGGAGCTAGCCTATCCAATCGGGTAACATCAAAGTTATTCTAACAAATGAATTTGAGATATTCTCTATGCGTTTGCTACTGATGATATGCAGGTAGCGAAGAATGCCAGGGGTGAAAATCCTATCCTTGTGATGGCTGGTCCTGATCAGACAGCTCACTAAGACGAGGCACGCCCTAGCATAACAAGGCGTTGGGAGTGAAAATCCTATCCTTGTGGCAACCGTGCTCACATAGACGGCCCACTAAGACGAGGCACGACCCCAAACGCCCCCCGGAGTGAAAATCCTATCCTTGTGGCAACCGTGCTCACATAGACGGCCCATTAAGATGAGGCACGCCCCGGTATCCTTGGGAGTGAAAATCCTATCCTTGTGGTAACCGTGCTCACATAGACGGCCCATTAAGACGAGGCACGCCCCCAATGAGAGACCAACTCCATCTCGGAAGTGAAAATCCTATCCTTGTGGTAACCGTGCTCACATAGACGGCCCATTAAGACGAGGCACGTTCCAGAGATGCGAGGTTACAACGCTTGGGGGTGAAAATCCTACCCTTGTGATGGCTGGTCCTGATCAGACAGCTCACTAAGATGAGGCACTCCCCAAGCCAATCTTTGACGAAAGCAAAAGAAGGGATACCCCAGCTAGTAACCGAGCGGTTGATACCCGGTGAAGTAAGGCTAAAGAGGAATCCGCACTACAGCAACACCGTCGAAGCAGACCCGGCAAAGCTGGAAGAGCTCCCCCTAATAACAAAGGGCGGTAGAAATTTGAGCGCAGCACGCGCAGAAGTAACGCTGATTTATCCGCGGAGAGGCTATCAGAGGAAACAGCGATAAAGCCATGAAAGACACAGCTGAGAAACCTGTATGGAGAATCACGCAAGCGCAAAATGGAAATCTATAGAAACGCGGCGGCAAACACCGTGGGCGGGCAAACGTTCAAACGGTATCATAAAGCAAAACAGATAAAGAAATTCTGTCCAAAAGGGTGGATTAACCAAGCAAAAGATGACATTGTCAATATTACAAAATAAAGACGAGCCCGTCAGCTACAAAAATAAAAAAATATCTAAACACAGAAGCCTAAGGAGCAGGCGGCGCATTACTTCCCCTTTGCCGTTTCGATCTCCAAAGATAGAAGCCATCGTCAGTAACGGTAGGGATTCTCCTATCAAAATAATCGGAGAGATTGTCAATGCGGAGTTTATCTACCCTATAATGATGCATCAAAGCCTCTGACATAAGCCCTCCGCCCTCCTTCAAGTACCAGTTGTTCTTCTCAGCGTTAAGTGCAAGATCGGCAGTTAGTTCAGCATTTCTCTGCCTCTCATGACGTAGATCATTCTCCTCTCGAGAAAGGCGTTCAGTCAGATCAGCACTCCTCCGTTTTTCTTCTTCCAGAGCCAACTTGACAGCATCCAGCTCCTGCTTAACAGTCATCACCTCTTGACGGGCAGTCTCCGCCTCTTGGTTGGCAGTATTGAGGGTATTCACAAAATTCTGGCGTTCAACCAGCAGCCTGTTTATCTCCCCTTGCCCGTTTGCTGCAACTCTGGCATTCTCTTCATCCATGTAATGGAGGTAACAGAGCATAGAAAATGCTTGAGAGCGGAGAAAGTTTATACGCTCCTGTTCACTTCGAGCAACAAAGGCATCACTCTCCCTCGGAAGAGACATAATCTCTGCCACCAAATAAGCGGTAGAGGCAAGGATGGTATTGTGATCGGCATCGGCAGGAAACTGCAAAATATTGTCCCTAAAGGAGCGCAAGCTGAGCTGATGAGTCGGCATGAGGGGAGGATCATAAGGAGAGGCACCGGCCATCAAAACAGGGGCGGCGCCACCCCTCGCGATAATAGGAGGAGACATTGGAACAAAGAGCAGCGTAGCAGGAGAAGGAGGTCGGCTGTTAGAACCTTCTGTGTTAGGCATGGAGGACCCATCCCCTCCAGGCACTTCAAGATTAAGGACACCGGGATCATAGCCTGTCGGGGTAGAGGTAGAATGGATTGGGGAATCATGCAGTGTGTGGGGCTGACCGCCGAAATCAACATTCTGCGACTGATCAATAGGAGCACCCTCGCCCTCAGGAATATTCAAAGGAGGGTTAGCAGCAGATGAGGAAGGGCTATTCTGAAGCTCATAACGAGCCTTCTTCTGACGCTCGCGGAGGACCTCAGCGACAGACATATCGCCTTGAGAGGTTGAGTGGGCAGAAACAACAACGGTTTCCTAGGAACACAGAGCGTGATAAGGAAATTGCCCAAAAGAAAAAGAAAGCTTTAAAAGAAAAATGCATACCTGAGTGATCGAAGAAACAAGAGGAATTCCAAGGGGAATCGGATCGACCGTAGCCTCTGAAGAAACAATAGTTTGGGAGGAAACGGGTTGCATAGCACGCGTTTTCCTAGGCCTTTTCTTCCTTACAATACGAGTGCCAGTAGCGGTAGCAGTAGCGGCAGCGGTAGCAGTGGCTTCCCCTTCCGCGGAGATAGCAGCAGCGGCCGCAGTAGCCCTGGCTTCAGCTGCAGCCTTCTTCCTCGCCTCCTATTTCTTTTTCCTTCGGAAATACTCGGGCATCCAACCGGGTGGAGGCACTGCACAGTTGCAAAAACGTTAGCGTTAGTACTTCTTGACAACACCAAAGGAAAGGTCAAACGCTCACCCTTCTTGCACTGTTCCACAGGCAACCTGTTAGCCACTTTCGGGCATCAACACTGAAGTCTAGTTGAAGGAGTGTCTTCAACCAGCCATCTTCTGGGTCAGAAAGGGGTTTCCGATGACCCCAAGCCCCATCTTTAATTTTCTCATTGAAGCCGGCCCTCCACAGCGGCTCAGGCAGATCAATAATAAAAAATTCTTCTTTCCAATGAGGAACAGAAGACTCAATGCCCATAAACTTCCAGGTAAAGGGCTTCAAAGAGCCATCTTCATAACGAGGTGATATCGATATCACCCCCTTACGGGAGTACAACTGGAAAATGTCATGAAGCAACGCCAAAGTAGGAGATTCGATCCCCTTGAAACGGCACAGTGCAGCAAAAGCACTAACAACGCAAATCGCGTTAGGACTCAACTGAGCCGGAGCCAAATCGGAATCAGCCAACAACAATTCCACAAGTGGGTCAAGGGGAAGACAAAACCCATGATCAAATAACTTAGCGTATAACATTCTACTGTTTTCGGGCAAAATGTTGTTCAGTCGGAGAGACTCAGAAGCAGGACGCACGGGATATTCTTTAGGAAATCGTGCACTAGACTCAACAAGCTTACGATTAACTAAGGGCAGAGTGTATAAGGAAGTGGGGGTAGCATCAATTTTTTCTTCCCCAGAAGACCTATGAGGATCTCCCTCTTCGGAAGATTTCTTAGTTCTAGCCATGGCTAACAAGGGAGAAGTAAAGAGGAAAGAAAAAGGGCGTGTACCTTCGCAAAGAAAACACCAGGAGTCTCAGACCAGAAAGAGAGAGCGGCGCGAGTTATTTACCCAAAAATGTAACAGAGTATAAGGGAGGAGATTAAAAAAGAAAAAAGGGGGAAGAGGAAACAATATATATAACCCTGAAAGGGCGCGACCAATCAACAGCAGGCACGTGGCGAAGTAGCGCGTCGAAAAGTAAGGCACGCGCGAGAAGGAACAAATTTGAAAACAATGATGAAACGCTTCAACATTCGCATCTCCCTAGAAGGCGCTTGCTTCAAACGCCTCTTTATGGAAGGACACGTGTCTCCCATCATCACTACTTTTCAAATCGCATTAAATGAAAGACTGCGGCATTTAATGACCTAAAAAGTAGCGCTGGCCTTGCCAAACGATGCGACGATGCAAAGAGGACAGCAAAGAAATAACGGTAGCATCACAATGAATCATACAACACGATAAGGGCTACAAAGCGTCAGCATTATTACAGAAGAAATAATGGCAAATGATTTTTAAGAAAAATAACAAGAAGAATAACAAGGAAGGGTCCAGCAACCCGTTGCGCCCTCTGAGAAGCGAAGTTGTGCGCCACCGCTACAGACAGCTCCTTTCCCCCTCTGGGCCAGAAGAACCGCCCCCACTCTTGCTAACCTCATTCATCACGGTATAGATAAAGTCAACAACCTGGGCAGGATCAGAAGGGTTACCCTTGAAACGGGTCACGAATTCAGAAACGAAGGTCTCCAGAACCTTCTTCCTCCATAGCTCCTCCTTCAATGGTGTCCTAGCAGACTCCTCATCTCGAGCAAGCATCTCTTCGCGAAGAAGGAGATTTTTCTTCTTTTCTAACGCTAACTCCACCTCCAGAACCTCCATCTTCGCCTTCCCGGTAGACTTTTCTCTGTTCAATTCCGTTTGCGACGACGCGTTAGCAACCTCGAATGCTCCACCGCCTTCTCAAGCTGCACCTTTTGAACGCGTAGTGCGTTAGAGAAATTCTGAGACTCGCGACCATGAATCTTGAATTGATAGTTCAGATGGCGGAAGAAGTCCAGAGAATCATTCAAAACATGGCGAAAGCGTGCCGAGGGAGGAAGCTGAAGAAATTCCTCCTCTTTTTGGGAGCCCAGCATCTCCCCTATCAGGGGCGCGGTAAATTCATCTCAGGAAAAAGGTTTGGGAACCCCGACAGCACAAAGACCATCAAAGCAGAACCCTGCCAGATTCATGCGGTAGGCCGGAGCCTCGTTAGGGCCTCCATAGGCAAGATTAATTGAGGGAGCTGGAGCAGAGCCCTGGGAAAAAATATTCGTGATAGGAGTAAAAAATAGTTGTGGAGGGACCATAGGCGGTAGCTCAGCAGCTAAATCCACAGCGGAAGACGTGACAGCTACGTCAGGAATGCAGTGAGAAATGGGAGAATCAGGAGCGTCAGCAGTAGGAGGAGGACATGCTGTCGGTGGGACCTCCACCTCAGTAGAACAAGTAGCAACCGACGCCTCAGTGACCTTCACCGGCTGAGGGGCATTCACTTCAGGCAAAGCGGTAGGCATAGGAGCAGTTGCCGCATCCACAGAAGACGTCCCGGTAGTCTGTTCACTTATGGCCACTCGAAGCTTTTTCCGACGAAGGGAAGAAGCCAGAGAGGAAGCATGGCAAAGGTCTGACTTAACATCCACATCCTCGTCGTCGATAGCAATCGCTGCTGATACGGTTTGACTAGGGTCTGTCCTCTTGCGACGATCTGGTAGCCAATTCTCCACAAAGCGAGAAGCTCGGACAGAGCTAACGGGCCTTCGCCCTCCCCGAGCAACCGTCTTGATCCTCCTCTTTGGGGGTCGAATGTTTTCTCAGTTAGAGCCCTCGGCAGGAGGCGAGGCGGGTAAAGTCCGAAGTGGCGTTACGTTCAGAGGAGTGCCAGCGTCACCTGGGGATTAACCGTTAGCATATTATAACAAAAGATATGCACGAAGGCAAAAGCAAAGAAAGTACGGAAAGAGAAAGACTCACCCATAACGCACTCGTCTAAAGGTCTGAACAAAGCAAAGCCGCGGATGCGGTAGTGAGTACTCTCGTCTAACAAAGCGTTAGCTTGCTCTAACTCAACTCGGGACAGTATCGCAGGATTCATCCAAATGGGACCTATCAGTTCCTGATTGAAATTAAAGTGCCACAAACGGGACGGTAGCTCCAGAATAAAGAAACTGCTTTTCCAATCAGCCACACCCTTCTTAAAGCCGTGGAAACGCTGCCAGAACGACTGCACGAACGCGTCATTCCATCGAGGAGTAATTTCGATTAAACAATTATGGCAACTCATGCTAAAGAATTTGCGAAATAAATTGACAGATGGAGTAAAAATTTTCTTCAACTCGCAAGCGCGAAGAAAAGCATAAACCGCACACCAGGAAGAAGGAGTTATCTGGGCAGGATTAAGGTTGTACTCCCGCAGCAGCGTTAATATCGACTCATGAATAGGAAAGCGGAAACCATAAAGGAACATCTTAAAATAAAGAAGCCTACTGTGACCCCACGCCGGATTATGAAGCCGCATATCACTTCCAGGGACAGAAGGCTCATACCCAGGAGGAAAGGTAATACCGTGTTCCTCCAATTCGGCTTTTAGAACCACGTCGCATGTAAAAATGCTGGGTGATTGTGCAACCTCTGGATCCATGGGCCTACTGATAATCTGGCGAGGTCTATTTCTAGCCATAGCAAACCAGCAAAAAGGACATCTGAGAGGGATCGAATTGGTACCTTAAAAGGGAAGAATTACAGAGGAATACGCGGACGACGGCAGGCGGCCGGAAAGGTATTCGGGGAAGATGACGAAGGAAGACGAAAGTGAAAAATTCAAAGCAAGGGCAAAAGTTTTGAGAAAAGAGAAAATGGTCCTTCTTAAAAGGATAAAAATGCCACCGCATTAATTAAGCCGCCAATCGGGCGAAGACGCGTGTAAAAAGAAGTTGGCCACGTGGAAGCGCATTAAAGAAATTCAAAAAGAGAAGTTATTCGTCAAAGAGGACGACAAAATTGACCCAGTCAAAGTAACCACGAAATGGTTGCCTCGGCAGGGACAACCGCTCGCGTTAGCTATCAACAAGACCCAAGTGCTAACGGAAAGAAAACGACAAAAAGAAAGATAGAAAGCGTTATTTTATTCATAAAGATGCCAAAAGGCATTTACAATAAGCCTAATGAAAAGACGCTAATCCTCATCGGGCCAGTAAATGCCATGGTGGTAGACCCCATCGTCATCCAGGAAGGGCATCTTCCCGTCAGTATTTGGAACTGGTGCATCCACTCCCGTCCCTAGGAGGGGGCCTGACGGGCCTGACGAACCTGACTTCCCTTTGCCACACGATCCTACCGATTCTGCACCAGCATCGAGAGAGGGAGTCTCCTCCAGCGAATGGCCAGGAAAGCGTTTGCTGCCCCCTTTGGCAGTAGAGCCAGAAGAATCTAAAATCACAGTGGACATCTTGGGAGTCCTCTCCCTTTGCTTCTTGCGGCCCTTTCGACGGACCGGAGGCCTCCACGGTGGCGACGGAGGAGGGTTATCTGAGTCCGGCGAAGTCGGAGGGGTTGGCAAGGAGTCGCGATCGGCAGAACTCAAGAAGTAAAAATCTGCCATTTGACCTGCAAAAGAGGGAAAGAGAAAGAAAGGATGAAGATGAATAGGAAAAGAAGAAAGCAACCCCCTTATATAGTCGAGGAAGCGCTCCGATCCTCGCGCAGATCCTTGAAAAGCCATTAAGATGCATGGGAAAGATAACTGCAATCGCGGAATCCGATCCGGCACAGGCATGCCCGCTCGTTAAATGCGCCAATCAAAAGGCACCAAATAAACCGCCCAACCACCTGCCACTGCAGAGACAGCCCTGGAAACAGTTGAGGCAGATCATTCATTGCTAATTCTCGGAACACAACCACTACAGTGCTATGTCCCGAGGAAGACCCATTTTCAGTTGGGCTCACGACAAATATCACCAACCAATGCAGCAAGCAATCAAGCAAGAAAAAAGGAGACTTGGGAAAAACAGAAACAACCATTTATTTATGACCTAAGCGGCCTTAGCGTTCAGATATATACATGGAAGCATAAGAGAAAGCAGTAGGAGGAAACAAAGCCAGCAGTCAGGCATTGGACCCAGCATCATCTTCCCCTAGAGCGACGGGAACCTCCCTTAAAGCGTCAGCAGCGGAGGTCAGTTCAGCAGAGCAGGCCCTCATGCCCTTCAAGCAGCAGGCCAACAAGTCCTTCCTCTGCTGCAGCATCGAGGCAACCACATTAAGATGGGCGGTGGTGACAGCCAACTTCGCCAAACTCTCCAGAGGACTGAAATCCTCCAGAGTTATTCCTAGCTGCCTAGACAAAATAGGGGTCAGTATCCCCTGCAGCTCCAAGGCATCCTCGGAGGTCTTGGTGATCATCCTCTCCAGGAAACCGATGTCACCCTCAGTAAGGTTTTTCAGGGTCAGAGTTTTCGAGATCAGGAAATTTCGGGTCAGTTCATCCATGGTGAAATGAGAAAAGAAAGTACGTGGAAATGCGAAGAAACTTGCGCAGGAAAAAAACTCCAATTTATAGACGATAAACCGTCAGGCCCACTCTCTGGCAAAGAACCGCTTCGACACATGGGAGAACAGCTCGAATGAGAAGGGGGCGTTAGCCCTTGGTAAACACTCGGGCTCATTTTCAGTTGGGCTTATGATAACAATCCACCAAAAGGCAAGGGTATTTCTGTCTATTACCCAGTACGGAAAGACACGATTACTGTTCCGCACCTCTGCGGTAGGAACGAGGTCGCTGCCTCCCCCAGGGGCTAACATTATGAGGGCTAACGGCGCCTCAGAGGCTCCTCTAACGGACCTTCCCGATGGCTCGAGGGGCTATCCCACTCCAAGGTAGAGCTGTCAACTAGACCTGGAGACCCGTGGACCCGGCCCGACGGGCCGGGTCCGGGTCCAATTTTTAGTCCCGTTTTGAGTCGGGTCCGGGTCTGGTCCCGGCCCGAAAATTTTCTTAACCTAATTTTATATCCCTCATCCCTGCATCAATTATAAATCTAATCCATCTCTGCATCACCCATTGAATCCAATTTGCCAAAATTACAAATTCAATTCCCCTGCCAAAAATCAAATACCCATGATCATGATTGCCAACCACCGCTGCTCACCAAGCCGCCGCTGCCACCGCTGCTCACCACGCTGACGTTGCTACCACGATGCCGCAGCCCCTCCTCCGATCCATCATCACCGCTCCAGTCACCTAGCAACCACCACCTCCTAGCCACGACGCCACAATCGCCGGCCAGCCTCACTGCCACAACACCACCATCACCGGATCTCCTTGCTCATCATCCAAATTAAAAGAAAAAAAGGAGAAGAGAAAGGAGAGTGCAGAGATCCAAATTAAAAGAAAAAAAGGAGAAGAGAAAGGAGAGTGCAGAGAAAGAAATAGAAAAAGGAAAGAAAGGAAAGAAAAGTGAAAGAGGAGATGGAAAAGTAACGAGCAGAGAAGAAAGTAAAGAGAAAAGAGTGGATAAAAGCTTAGGAATTTGGTGAGCAGTAAATGGAAAAAAAAGGTGTACAGTAAAACGGGTCGGGACCGGGTCTAAAAATTAGACCCATATTTTTCTCGGGTCGGGACCAGTCCCGGCCTGAATTTTACCGGGTCTGTCGGGTCTCGGGTCGGGTCCGACCCGCAGACCCGTTTTGACAGCTCTACTCCAACGAAAACCACGCGTCAGGAGGCATGCTCTGGCCGCTATCCTACCGTGACCGTACCTACCCACATGCCTACCGCCAGGGTAGCATATCATAACAAGGGCGAACCACGTACCCTAATGTTAGCGGTGGCACACAACTCATCTGTGCATGCGGAAACACCAGATTCTTCTATAAATACCTCCCCCTCGAAGGAGGCAGGTAAGCGGAATCTGACTGGCCCAAGCTCTGCCAATTTTACTACACATACTGACTTAAGCGTCGGAGTGTTTCCGCCGGAGACCCCCTCCGGCGTCTTGCAGGTACATCGGACCTCCGCTGGAACAGGACCCGAAGGAGCAATTTCCTCAGCACGCCCTTCAAGAAGAGACAAATTATTATCAACTGAAAAGGGCCCAGGAGAGAGAAGAAAAGGAGAGGGCCGCCTCCACGGAAGCTACTGATAACCCAACTGTACTACCCGCTACTTTCGTGAGCCTCGCTCAAGTATCCTCTTCCTCAGCTGGTGAGGGGAATACCGACATTCCTTCAGGCATCCCCATCGTGACTGTCGCTGCCCATCCTACTCAGCCATCTTCTTCTAAAGCCCCTAAGGCCCTTGCCAAAGGAAAAAAGAAGAAAAGAACAAGAAGTGTTGCCGCTCTTACTCCTTCTCCGGACGCGGCAGCTTCTTCAGAAGCACCTCCTCTTAACACTGCTGTTGTGAGTGCGCTTTTTGGCCGCGATATGTTGTACATTGATGTCTGCCGTTATTTCATCCATTTCCCTTATCTGCGTTTTTTACTGGGTTCTTTACAGGATACTGTCGTCGTTTCTACTTCCACATCTCCCCTAGGCGATATGGATATGGGTTATGTGCTGGGTGGTTCCAAGAAGAGACCTCCACTGCTGCTGTGATGGAAGACAGACCTGCCGGCGCTTTTGATTCTACGGTTGTTCCCCAGAATCATCCCTCAGAGTTTCTGGTGAACATGGGTACAACTGAGTCTTTCGGGGCTTCGCCCAATTCTTTCGGCGGCCCTGTTCACTCATATGCTCCTAACCTGGACTACCAAGAGGGTTTACAGGATTTTTCAGGCTACCATTCCCATGGTTCTTACATCGTCCAAGGGGTCCCTTCTACACAGGTTCACCCTGCTACTCCCCTGGCGTTCGTCCCTTCGAGTGTTCCCTTGTCGCAACGTTCTGGCGAAGGGGTCACCACAGTCAACTTTGCTGCGGATCTAAGTCCGATGAGTGAGTCCGGCACTGTGACTCATCAAGTTGGCCTATATGATTTTCGCAACACAGGCTTGGCGGCGATCGGGGGTGATGGCTCGGACGAGGTTTCCGCTTTATTGGCTGCCCAGATTTTGTCATCCGCTGCCGAACGAGAGGCTTTCCTTTCTAAGATTGACGACGATAAGGCAAATTCGCTACGCTCTAGCCTCTTTACCAACTTTGTGAAGTTCCATTATTGGACAGAGCACGTGCAGTGTCAGGCTGCCTCTCTTGCCGCCTCCTTGACTGAACTTTCGTGAGAGCGAAACGAGAAGAAAAAGTTGCTGGAGGAACGTACTCAATTATTGCTGACCCAGCAGGAACTGAAAGGGCAATCGTCCACTCTTGATGCTGCCTTGACAGCGGAAAGAGCCAAGAATATTGCCTTGGAAGGAGAGAAATCATCTTTGGCGAGGGAGAAAGTTGCCTTGGAGGAAGAGAAGGCCGTTCTGGAAGAGGAGTCAGCCGATAAGAGTTTGTGGCATGTCGAGCGGACTGCCTCTATTTTGGTTGATTGCTTCGAGGAGGTCCATGGGGTGGATGCGTATAAAGGTGAGGAGGTTACGAGGGCTTTCAGACAGAAGTCTGCCAACCTCAATGAAGCGGGTTTTCGCCAAGCTAAGGCAGAGGGCTGGAAACAGAGGAACCCCGAGGGCTGACGCACCCTAAAGCTTCGCCGCCTCTTCCGTAGCTATCGAGAATTGCCAGGCTTTTTGTTTTTTACCTCCGCGGTGTTATTGTTTTGAACCTTAGAACTTGTGACCCCTCAAAGGCATTTTCATATGTTCAAACAATTTTTATCTTTATCGTTGTTGATAACAATTGAGACAATCCTGACGGCGATACTGCACTTATGGCGCCTGCTGGGGACGGAGTCCTTTAAAATCCCAGTAACATATCTAACTATCGCCCCTGAGCCGGCATGGACTTCCTAGGATGGTCGACATTAGTGGAGGGGGGTCTCGCGCATTCCTACATGCACGACATCATCCCATCCTAGGGGACCCATGATGTTATCGCTCCCGGCAGCCTCTATCAGATATCGCTCGTGACGTCATCTATCGCTGTCGCTCATGACGTCACCCCTGGGTATCGCCCGTACTGTAACCTCCAGGTATCGCCTCCAGCGGTCTATAAATACCCCAACCTTTCAAACAGAAGGTGAGACCAAGATTCCCAAGCTGAACCTCTGTTACTTTAAACCCCGTACTGACTTAAGCATCGGAGTGTCTACGCCGGAGCCCCCCCTCCGGCGCTTTGCAGGTACATCCGATGTCGATCGCCGCCCTTCTGACCAGCAGTAACCGCCATTTCAATCAGACCAGATCTTCGAATCTTATCAAATGGTGCTTTCATTGAGAGCTTTGGCGTATTAAGTGAGCATCCTTAATAGCCAAGCTCCGTTTAGACTGGAGATCGGAACGGTTATGACTGCAGGATCAGAGCCAATCCGATCATCATCCTCTAATATCCCTTACTCAACCCGCAGGCGGTTATTCCCTTTTGCTACTGCTGATCTCTCTATGACGTCGCAACCAATTATTTCGGGATCTCTGGACCTCTCAGTCGGGATCGCGGGAGGAGTTGTCTCCTCGCAGACGGTCATTTCGTCATCTCAGATAGCGGGATCTGACTTCTCCACTCCTCTTTCAAGGGGATTTACGCTTAACAATGAACATCCTTTTGCGAGTGAAATAGCGGCCCTTCATTTTCGGTTGGAATATTTGACTGAAATGGCCACGAGAATCACGTCTGGTGCTTCTGGATCTAACGTCCCACCTCGCGTCATGTTCACCCCATCCATTGTCGCAGATCGACCCTTGTCACCGTTGTTTCCGGAAAACCTCCGTATGCCTTTATCCGCGGCAGATCCCCCGGTTAGTTTTGTGCAGCTCACTCAAGGAAGAGTAGAGGCTTACGTACCACAGATGCCGCAAGGTCTCCTCCCGCAGGGAGATAGGCAACTTGAGGAGGTTAGGAACCGTTGGGACGGACGGAGGGACGGAGCAAATAGGAGTTTATCTCCCGAATATAGTGAAAGATCCAGTAGTCGAAGATATCGAAGTCGTTCGCCCAGGAGTCGCAGTCAATCTCCTAGGCGACATCGTACGCCAGAACCACGAGATAGGGGGCGTCAGGCTGAAATATCTCCCCCGCGTCATGCGCGTGAAATTCTTGATGATACATCGGGCCACCCGTTTAGCCGTCGAATAAGGCGTCACAGGGTCAGCCGACGCATGAAGCTTCCCGCTGATACTTATGATGGCACTAAGGATCCCATTTCGCATATCAATAAAGTGAAGGATTTCGTTCAGTTTCAGACCCATAGTGATGCGGCGTTATGCCAGATATTTGTTATGACATTATCGGGTGTAGCGCGTCTCTGGTTTGAAGGTCTCCCTGGTGGATCCATTAGTAATTTTTCGCAGTTGGAATCTAAATTCCGGAGCAGATTTAGTACGGCAATTCCAATCAGGAAATCTGCCACCGCGTTATTTGACATACAACGAATGCCTCAAGAAACCTTAAAGGAATTTCTCAGCCGCTTCGATTTGGAAATGTCACTAACGCCGGGCATTACTATTAATTTTGCTATAGAAGCCCTGAAAAGGAACTGTCACTATGGAAAACTGAAAGACGCGCTTATGGTGGATCCTCCAGTGACTTTAGACGCGTTGAGACTTAAAGCCCACAATTATGCGAAAATGGAAGAAGAAGAAAACAGAGATAGAACTTATAATATGCCGTTTGGAGCATCTCAAAGTACCGCCGCACCAGCAAATCCCCTTCCTGGCGACCATTTTATCGATGATTACGCTCGGCGGAAGGATCATATCCCCAAGACCTCCAACAGACAAAAGGGTCATTCTTCGAAGGGAAAGACCAGTGGGTCCCCCACTCGACGTCAAGGTGATTCTTATAAAAATCGGACGTACGACCCAGATTTTCCTTCCCTAAATGTACCAAGGGCAGAGATTCTAGCGATAGCGGAACAGCGAAACCTTCCCATTAAAGAAGAAGAACAGTTGTGAATATCCTAATAAAAGCAGTTTATTTATTATGGCCTAATGGCCGAAGAGGTACAGTAGTAAAAAGAAAAAAGGCTCGGAAGGAGCCACCGCCGTCACGCGTCAGAGCTAGCGTCCTCGGGGATGACAGGAAGGTCTCTCAGGGAATCCATGACCAGAGTTAGGTCATGGGAGGTGGCTCGCATTCCCTTTAGACAACACCCTAGCATATCCTTGCGCTGCTGCAGCATGGCAAGCACCACTTGAATCCGAGCGATGGAGGCTGCCAACTTCGACACACTCTCCAGAGGGCTGAAATCCTCCAGGGACGTAGCTCCCAGCCTGGAATGGAGTGGGGTCAGCATCCCTTGCAGCTCCAGGATGTCTTCCGAAGTCTTAATCAGCATGTTCTCCAGGAACCCTATGTCACCATCATTGAGGTTCTTGAGAGTATGGCCCTTGGAGAGGAGAAAATTTTTAGTCAAGTGATCCATGGTCAAAGCAAAAAGAAAGATAAGCTTAAATGAAGGAAGCTTTTAGATTTATAGGTGGGCCTTATAGGAGAAAAAGTCCGCGAAAGATGAATCACCCCGTCACCCTCAGAGAACGATAAACCCCACGCGGTAGCAAGAACTGACACCCATGCGTTACTAAGGATATCGAAACACGAGAAAGACATGGTTCAGAGTCAGGAAAAACATGAAGGTGTGATATCATAAATAGCCGCGGCATGAAGCCTGCACCCGTTATAGATGGCTGATGACATACCCTATGTCAGCATCGATTCCGCAGCACGGAAGAAAAAGAAAGAGTTTTTGCGGCGACATCCATTGTAGCCCGTGGACGTTATCGACCTTCTTAGCACGAACAGATTTGTAACCTTTCGAGAACTGTCAACAACCTGGGCGGAATGATATCGCTAAGTGAAGGTGACCTTCTATCAGTTCTGAACCGGTTGGCAGCATTCGGCAACCCGTGAAAGAAGATCTTTAAGTTAGCGTGAAGGGCAGAACCCGATCGTTCGAAGGAAATGTATCTCCACCGTAGAAGGAGCGTTAGCCCTTGGTGAACACTCGGGCTCATTTTCAGTTGGGCTTATGATAACAATTGAGACAATCCTGACGGCGATACTGCACTTATGGCGCCTGCCGGGGACGGAGTCCTTTAAAAGCCCAGTAACATATCTAACTATCGCCCCTGAGCCGGCATGGACTTCCTAGGATGGTCGACATCAGCGGAGGGGGGTCTTGCGCGTTCCTACACGCACGGCATCATCCCATCCTAGGGGACCCATGATGTTATCGCTCCCGGTAGTCTCTATCAGATATCGCTCGTGACGTCATCTACCGCTGTCGCTCATGACGTCACCCCTGGGTATCGCCCGTACTGTAACCTCCAAGTATCGCCTCCAGCGGTCTATAAATACCCCAACCTTTCAAACAGAAGGTGAGACCAAGATTCCCAAGCCAAACCTCTATTACTTTAAACCCCGTACTGACTTAAGCATCGGAGTGTCTACGCCGGAGCCCCCCCTCCGGCGCTTTGCAGGTACATCCGACGTCGATCGCCGCCCTTCTGACCAGCAGTAACCGCCGTTTCGATCAGACCAGATCTTCGAATCTTATCAGTTGTCTTTCCTTTCCTTTAGTTTTCCCCTTCCGAAACTCCCTTGGCATTATTGTCGCCTCGATAACATAATGTGTTTACTTTCTCGAGCAGACTCCTAGCGTTTCCACAGAAATCGCTGAGGTCAGTATCGGGTTAGCTTTCCCGACGAGTCTCATAATATTGCCACTTGTGTGATCATCAATCTTTCCGCTGCTCGAAAAGTATTTTGCACGTTCTTAATTGTAAACCATCAGTAGCATAACATGTTATAAGAGACAGTAATTACCTGTAGGAGCCTTTCCGCTGCCGTCATAGGGCGTTGGTATGGAAACCGCGTGAATCGCTTTTACTGTCAGCTCTATACTTCACCAGGGATTACGCATCTGGTTACTAGCTGGGATTTTGCGATTCTTCGCGTTTCCATCTTTTCACGATCGGCCTGGAAAGTGCCTCATCTTAGTGAGCCGTCGGATCAGGACAGGCCGTCACAAGGCTAGGGATTTTTCACTTTCAGGTGTTGTCCTCGCGTCTAGAATCATGTCCTCACTTAATGAACCGTCTATATTAGCCCAGTCACTAAGATAGGACTTTTCGTTTCTAGCACGGAGTTACTATTTCCTTGGGGCGTGCCTTGTCTTGATGGGCCGTCTCCACGAGAACGGTCAGTACAAGAAAAGGGCTTTTCACTCCCAAGGATACCGGGTAGTGCCCTCACTTAGTGAGCCATCTGATCAAGATTGGTCATCACAAGGATAGGACTTTTCACTCCCGGGGGCGTCAGGGATCTTTCAATCCCAATGCTAGTTCAAGGCATGCTGGGCCGTGCCCTCACTTAGTGGGCCATCTGATCAGGACCGGCCGTCACAAGGGTAGGACTTTTCACTCCCAGGATCCCCCCCTTTATCTGCACAAAAGCAACCACAAATACCCACGAAAGCTCTCTCACCGAGCGTTAGCTAAGGTTAGGGTTGGCATCAGTCAAAGGTGCAGATAAGATCAAGTTCTAGGATAATATAATTTCAAACGAGCGATGTTCCAAGAGTTGGAAAAGGGAGTACCATCCCAGTTTGGACTGAGCTTCCCCACACGTTGACCAGCCGCTCGCTTGTCTCTGAGCACCAGGTCGCCTGCCTTCAGCAACCGTTCTTTGACGCGCCTGTTATGATAACGGGCCATCTTTCGCTTGTAATGTTGCGTTTTCAGGAGGGTTTCTTCTCGGACCTCTGGTAACGCGTCTAGGTTAGCTCGTAACCTTTCCTCATTCAGCTCTTCCCGAAAGTGAGCCACTCGCAGGCTCATGGTACCGATTTCTACCGGCGTAACAACCTCGGTCCCGAAGGCCAATGCGAAAGGTGTTTCTCCGGTGCTGGTTTTAATGGTCATGCGATACGCCCACATCACGTATGGCAGCTCATCGTCCCATTTCTTTTTAGACCCCTCCAGGTTTTTCTTAATACCGCTGAGGATGCCCCGGTTGGTCACTTCCACCTGTCCATTGGTTTGCGGGTGAGCTACGGAAGAGAATCGCTGCTCAATCCCGAATTCCGAGCACTGTTCTTTGAAGAATTAGCTGGTGAACTGCGTTCCGTTATCGCTGACTAGGATGCGGGGTACGCCAAACCTCATGATAACTTGATGTTTGAAGAAACACCAAGTTTTTTCCGCCGTGATGTTGGCGACCGCTTCAGCTTCCGCCCACTTCGTAAAATAGTCCACTGCCACTATCACAAATTTCAGTTGGGACCTTACCTTTGGAAATGGGCCCAGGATATCAATCCCCCATTTAGCAAAAGGGCAAGGAGCGATAATCTCAGATATTTCGGTGGCGGGACGTCGAGGAATTTTAGAAAACTCCTGACATTTCCGGCAGGTTTGCACATAGTTGTGGCAATCTCTCCGGATGGTGGGCCAGTAGAATCCAGATCTGAAAACTTGTGCAGCCAGGGTGCCACCCGACACGTGCATACCGCACACCCCTTCGTGGATTTCACGCAAGGTGTGAAGACCCTCTTGCTCCGTTATACATTTGGTGGCTGGGTGAGAAAAACATCTCCGAACCAAGTCCCCGTCATAGTACGTACATCGAACTGACTGTTTTAGTACCCTTTTCTTTTCAGCGATATCTACAGGCAGTTCTTCATGTTTCAAGTATTTGATTACGGGGACTCGCCAGTCATTCTCGAGTTCTTCCACACACAGAGACGCTTGCTCTTCCATGAAAGAAGGTACAGGTAACTCACGGTAATACACACCTTTGGGTATGGACGCTTCCGGGTTCGCGGCCAACTTAGCGAGATTGTCAGCTTCGGCGTTGTCCTCTCGGGGAACGTGCTCAAAACTGACTTGCATGCCTTCTTTCTTTATCTCCAACAGCTCTCGTTTCACCTTGGCGAGGTATTGGATCATGATGGGCTCCCGAGCCTGAGAGTGTCCCAAGACCTGGTCAATTATTAGCTTGGAGTCACCACAAATTTTCAGACGCAGGTCTCCTGTTCTTCCGGTATCATGTCTTCCTTTGGAAGAAAGGCTTCTCCCTATCCTGAGTCCGGCTAGTAACGCCTCGTATTCTGCCGCGTTATTGGATAACGGCTGTAGAATTCGGATGGCATACTGTATTCGCATGTCTTGCGGCCCATTTATGAAAATTCCGGCCCCAGCCAATTCTTAATTTTTAGCTCCATACACATGAATGATCCAGAGATCCGTATAAGTTTCCAAAAATGGGAGATCCATATCGCCCCATTCCTCTTCGGGTACATCTGTCAACGGATCTTCTGTAAAGGTGCATTCTGCTATAAAATCTGCCAGGATTTGAGCCTTTACGGACAGTCGGGACTGATACCTCAACCCGTACTATTCGAGTTCGAGTGCCCAGATTAACATCCTTCCTGAGGACTCAGGCTTTCAAAATATTCTTTTCAGAGGTTGGTCTGTAAGCACGATAACGGAGTAAGACTGGAAATATCTGTCCATTTTTCGAGTGGCTTGCATTAGTGCGAATGCTATTTTCTCAATTCGGGCGTATTGCAGCTCCGCATCCTTCAGAACGTGACTTACAAAATACACAGGGCGGTGCGTGTGGCTATCGTCGTGAACGAGGACGGCATTAACCACTTCGTCAGCAGCGCCAAGGTATAAATATAAAGTATCACCCGTCTCTGGCCTTGTCAGTAGTAGGTCAGACGATAGGTAATTTTTTAGGCTAACGAACTCCTCTTCACATTCTGGGGTCCACCCGAAGGGGGCTTTCTTGCGTATGACTTTGAAAAAAGGGAGACACTTCTCACCTTGTTTGGAGATAAACCGTCCTAGGGCGATGACGCGCCCTGTTAGCCTTTGTACCTCCTTAACAGTTCTTGGAGATATCATGTCTTGTATGGCTTTAATCTTTGAGGGGTTAGGCTGGATTCCTTTTTGGCTGACTACGTAGCCCAGGAATTTCCCCGTCTGAAACGCAAACATGCATTTTCGGGGGTTCAATTTCATGCGGTGCCTTTTCATCACGTCAAAGACTTCTTTTAAGTCCTGCAAGTGATCCTGAAACTTCGCGCTCTTTACCAATATATCGTCAACGTATGCTTCCACATTCCTCCCTATCTGTTCTTCGAATATCTTGTTTGCCATACGTTGGAACGTAGCCCCAGCGTTCTTTAGCCCCAACGGCATTGCCGTATAACAGTAAGTGGCCTTAGGAGTGATGAAGGCAGTCTTTTCTTCATCTTCAACGGCCATGGGAATTTGATGGTATCCGGAGTTAGCGTTAAGTAAACTTAAGTATGCGTACCCGGCAGTCTGATCGACTAATTGGTCAATACGGGGAAGCGGGTAGCAATCCTTAGGGCAAGCATCGTTCAAATCGGTGAAGTCGATACACATGCGCCAGTCTCCATTGGGCTTAGGAACAAGGACTGGGTTGGCTAACCAAGTAGGGTATTGAACTTCGCGGATGAACCCTGCGTCAAGGAGCTTTGTCACTTCTTTATCAACGGCTAATGCCTTTTCCGTAGAAAACGCACGCCACTTTTGCTGGACCGGCCTGACACCAAGGTCAACATTGAGCCGATGTTCGGCTATTTCGCGCGATATACCCGGCATATCTGCGGGTTTCCACACGAACTCTCCTTGACATTTGTTCAATAACCGGGCCAATTGAAGGTTTTTCGCTGGACTGAGCTTTTCGTTGTCTAGGAAACTTGCTTCTTCTATGCCGATCACTGGTACGGGCACCATTTTGTCCAGAGGTTGAGCGCGCTTCTCATCACCCTGTTCGTATGGGTCCACCGTTATACATACATACCTATCGCAACTCTTTTGAGTCATGAGCAGGTAGCATTCAGCCGCCAGTTTTTGGTTGCCCTTTATCGATACCACTCCGTCCTAGGAGGGGTATTTCATCTTCAGATGCTTCTGAGATATCACCGCTCCAAAGCGGTTGAGGAAAGGTCGTCCGAGTATGACATTGTAGGGCAAGTTTAAATCCACGACAAGGAATAACAGATCCTTCAATCGCTTGGAGGTGTCTTCTCTGAAGTACACGGGCAAAGTAGTTATCCCTGTGACAGGGATTGGGACCCCGTCCACTCCAATTATGGGTTTCTTGCAAGGTGTTAACTCGTTGTCGGGTCATTTCATGAGATTGTATGCTTCTAACGAGAAGAGGTTCACCGCACTCCCGTTATCAACGAGAGTTCTTCTGACTCCGTGACTGGCAATGATGGGCGTAACCACCAATGCGTCATTATGCGGATAGACAACGCCTTTTTCGTCCTCTTCGGAGAAGGCTAATATCATGTGATCTAGGATGCTTATCGCTTCACCTTTTTTTAGCGTGCCATCCCGTTTGCGTTTATCTCCTATCGCGGTTGTCAGTTGCCCTGTTCCGTCCATATAAGGAGTCCCTCCCGCTATGATGTTAATCATAGGGAAGTCCTCGTCATCTACTGTGAAAGCTTCTTCACCTTTCCCTCTGGGAATATTATCCTTCTGTGGGACACGAGGGGGTACTTGTCGGTCGTTGGCCATCCTTTTCGTGGGATTATTTCTAGCGTCTTCTCTTACTTGGGCTGCAAATTCTCCCAAGTAACCTTCTTCCACCAAACGTTCTATCGCCGATTTTAATTCTCTGCATGCTTCTGTGGAATGCCCCCTGGCTTTGTGGAATTTGCAATAAGCGTTTTCTCTTCTCCCCAGAAGCACCCCGGGTTTTACAGGCGCAGGGTAACGGATGGGAAGGTTTCACTACTCCACTATCGCTAAAATCTCCGCCCTCGGTATATTAAGGGAAGGGAAATCAGGGTCATACATCCGTCCTTTAGAAGGATCTCCTTGACGCTGAGTAGGGGAACTACCAGGCTTTCCCTTTGAAGGGTTATCTTTCCGCCTACTGGAAGTTTTGGGAATATGATCTTTCCGCCGAGCATAATCGTCGGTGAGGCGGTCGTCAGGAATGGTAATTGCAGGAGCATTAGGAATCAGGGGTACCTCGGGCGGCATGTTATAAGCTCTATCTCTGTTTTCCTCTTCTTCCATTTTCGCGTAATTATGGGCTTTAAGTCTTAATGCGTCTAAAGTCGCCGGAGGGTCCACCATCAGCGCATCTTTCAATTTACCATAACGACAGTTCCTTTTCAAGGCTTCTATAGCGAAATCGATGGTAACACCCGGCGTTAGTGACATTTCCAGATCGAATCGACTGAGAAATTCCTTCAAAGTTTCTTGAGGCATTCTACGTATGTCAAATAACGCGGCGGCGGATTTCCTGATTGGAATCGTTGTACTGAATCTGCTCCGGAACTTAGATTCCAATTGTGAGAAGTTGCTAATAGATCCGCCCGGAAGGCCCTCGAACCAGAGACGCGCAGCTCCTGATAATGTCATAACAAATATTTGGCACAACGCCGCATCACTGTGAGTCTAAAATTGAACGAAATCCTTCACCTTATTGACTTGGGAAATGGGATCTCTAGTGTCGTCATAAGTCTCAGTGGGAAGCTTCACATGCCGGCTAACCTTATGACGCCTTATACGACGGCTAAATGGGTGTCCCGATGTATCATCAAGGATTTCACGCGCATGGCGCTGGGGAGATATTTCCGCGTGACGCCTCCGATTTCGTGGTTCTGGCGTAGGATGTCGCCTAGGAGACCGGCTGCTGCTCCTAGGCGAACGAGTTCGATATCTTCTGCTACTGGATCTTTCACTGTACTCGGGAGATAAAATTCTGTTCGCTCCTTCTCTTCGACCGTCCCAACAGTTTCTGACCTCCTCAAGGTGCCGATCCTCCTAAGGGATGAGAACTTATGGCACCTGTGGTACATAAGGCTCCACTGGTCCTTGAGTGAGTTGCACAAAACTACTCGGGGTATCTGTTGCGGGTAAAGTCATCTGGAGGTTTCCCTGTAACAACGGTGACAAGGGTCACTCGGTGACAATAGATGGCGTGAACATGACACGGGGAGGGACACTCGACCCAGAAAACTCAGTCAAATATTCCAACCGAGAACGAAGGGCCGCTATTTCACTCGCAAAAGGATGTTCTGCACTGTTAAACACAAATCCCCTCGGAGGAGGAGTAGAAGAGCTAGGTCCCGCCATCTGGGATGACGAAACGATCATCTACGAGGAGAGGGCTTCCCCTGCAGACCTGGTCGAAAGATCCAGAGATCCCGAAGTGATTGGTTGCGCTGTCACAGAAAGATCAGCAGTAGCAAAAGGGAATAACTGTCTACAAATTGAAAAAGGGATATTGGAGGATGAGGGTCGCGTCGGCTCCGACTCAGAAGTCATGATCATTCCGATCTCCGGGTAAAATAGAGCTTGGCTATTAAGGACGCTCACTTAATGTACCAAAGCTCTCAACGAAAGCACCAATTTGATAAGATTCGATCTTGTAGACGATCGGGACGATGTCTACTGTTGGTCGGAGTCGCCGTAGTGGACGTCAGACGCACCTGCAAAGCGCCGGAGGGGGGGGCTCCGGCGTAGACACTCCGATGCTTAAGTCAGTAAGCGGGTCAAAATAGCAGAGGTTCTAGTAGGCAATTTTCGGCTTACCTTATGCTTAAAAATGAGGGGGTATTTATAGGCCGCGGAGGGCGATACCTGGAGGTGACATCACAGGCGATACCTGGAGATGACGTCACGGGCGATACCTGGACGTGACGTCACGGGCAAAACCTTTGAGGAGGATGTCGGGGGCGATACCTATGGTGATGCCGGGGGCGATAACTCCGTGGGTCCCTTGGGATGGGATGATGTCGTGCGTACAGAGACGCGTGAGACCTCCCCCACCCCCCCGGTGATGTCGACCATCCCAGAAAACACTTCATCGTCCAGTGGCGATAGCTTAGATGTCCGATAAGGCTTATAGGATTCCGTCCTCGGTAGGAGTCATAATTACAGCAATGCCCTTAGGATTGTCTTAATTGTTATCAGGTAGAGGGCACTTGAGCGATATATGCCCTAATAATAGAATGTAAAATGTGAGTGTAAAAAAAAACCAACATGAAAAGAGTGAGCATGCGAATGAGGGATTGTATGGAGAGAAAAAGAAGAATATTGTGTGTGAAATTTCCATTGATAAAGACATGAGTGGAGTGAAAAGTAAGGGTGTGAAAAATAGCATTGACACGAATGTATTCACAATTATTGCCAATCCTTTGTTTGAGTTTAGCAATGCTATATTTGGGAGTGAAAAGGGTGAGGAAACACCAACGAGGGTTGGAAGTGTGAGCGAAGGGAGCGAGATGAGAATTAGAGAGAATATTTTATTTTCTAACGATCCAATGAGCGTGCCTTTGAGCAATGAGGATCGTTTAGGTCGTTCTAACATTGATCACTCTATTTCTTCTATTTGTGAGCCTCTTGTGTAGGAGTTTCCCACTTATTTTGATAACGAGTTTGGTGCTTACGAGGACCCTTTCCTTTGTGACATCCCTAGTCGATCTCGTGAGCGTATGTTGATGTGTTCCTCATTATTTCATCCCTTCCCCCCGCCGGCTAGCCAAGTCCCATATGTGGAGACATTTATTCCTCATTTGCAAAGCGCCTACACACAAAAGCGGCCGAAGTATCCAAGGAGAGTGCCTCGCCCTCACCTTCGTCAATGCTTAGATTCGAGGTCGAATCTCCTCAAAGGGGGATAGGATGATACAAGCATGGATTCGTACATCGCTAACGAAAGACCACTCTCGTGGCCTATCTATCAGCAAGCTCTCAGTAATGACGCAGAGGAGCTCATTGAGGGCGCCAATGGCTCGGATTTGGCTTCGAGGACGAAGCCTCTCGAAGGGGTAGGAGATGATACGAGCTCAGGAGCTCATGACGACCTTTCGAGACTTTTTGGAGCTTTTCAGGTAGTGGCTAATGGCATGCTGCCAAGGACCTAGCAGCATGCCACCAACACACGAGTTTTGGGTGCATTTTAGCAGTGGCTAGTGGCATGCCGCTAGTGTGATACAATGGACTTTCGTGCGCGGGCCTCGGCCCATTTTGAGGGACATTTAGGGTTTTACCCTTGTAATAGTTATGTAGTATAAATAGCTAGAGATAGCCTCATTTTGAAGGGTCTTTGAATTGAATGTTATCTTCTTTAGACCATTTATCTTAGGCTTAGGGTTAGGGTTCCTAGAACCAATATATCTTCATCTTCTCCAAATCACCGGGTTGTTCATCCTTGTTGGTGAAAGGGTCGGCTTGGCTAAGAGATCCTTGTAGTTGTTCATAGTAAGGTTGCCTTACCTAGTTATAAAGAGGGTTTACTCCAACTTCAAATGCATTACTTGTTCATCAATACATCTTCAATCTTCCTCCATTAAATCCGCTGTGACTCTATTTACCATCCATTACCATTCCATTGTTCAGTCCATTATTCCATTCCTACGCCAACCTCCCAACGAGGACTAGATCCATACGGCTTCATCTCCATTTCGCAACCGAGATCGTATCACCCTAGGTCTCAGCATTACTTATTATTCATCTATATGGATAAATATACATACAGTAGTATCAAAAGTATATAGGATGGCGGAGTTGAGTTGGACAATCAAGTATTTACATAACTCTACATAATTGGGGCGCTGGGTGCAGTTGTTATGGCGCTGTTCTTAGAGAAGGATGCAGAGGAGATGATTTTGGTTGCGCAGGAGCACAACAACCTGGGACATAGACAGCGGGGAGCTAGAAGCAAGATCTAGAGTGCTCTGGTCAAGGCCTTGGGAAGGGTCTGTAGTGGGATCACTAGTGGGATCGTTGGAGGAAGGGGTAGAGGGGCCAGCTTCTTGATAGAGGGGTTCTGAATTTGTAGACACCCTAGTGCTTGCTCCCATAGATGTGGTCCTGGACTGGCAAAAAAATTGTATTGCAACAGACAAACCCTTTCTCTAGATGGAAATATCCCATCGCATCAAGTGCCATTAAATTCAACAATTGTAATTGAGCACAATTATATAATTTGGCATATGCGAGGTCCAGGCTCCTAGAGGTGACTGCCATGTGTGTGATAAGTTAATCCATGAGCATTTTATCTTTACTAACGTGCATCTGTGTTGCTACCTAAAAACCCAAGTTTAAAGTGTGTGCATTGTGCATGCACCAAAGTATGAAGAGTTCTTGTTTGGATAGCAACCCAAAGATATGGGTTTCCCCTACAAAGGTCACTGCTAAGCATCTATGAAGGATCCTGAGGGCAGGATCCTGAATGGCATATGCCTTGGTGTTCTTATCATTAAACACGACAGCTGGATTTCTAGTCAGTAGCCTGTAGGCCTTAGTTTTGTCAAAAATAGTGGGGGAGGGGTAATCGGTGAAAGCATTGAGGTACCAATCAGCATGCAGATTATCCCTAGACACAAACCCTAGCAGCACATTGAAATCATCCAAGGTGAGATGTGAATATTCGTTGCATAAAAGAAAATTCACATCATCCTGCCTACCCAAATGCAGGTGGCCCTTACCCTTGGCGTTGGCAGAGTTGTACCAAAAAGTCATGTAGAATTCCAAGCACAACTCTAGTTAGGTAGGGTGCTCCAGAAGAAAGAGGGGCTCCTATCCCACGTTCCTGATTAAGGTGTGGACCTGCGTGCCTAGACCCAAATTGTCTAGGAGCTTAAAGTCGAGCAGGGCACACGCGGGCATAGGAGATTTATGCCTTACGATAAGTCTCTCAATTTGCTCGATATCGTAGAAGTGGAGCCACCCATTAAGAAATTTGAGGTCGGGGGTTACCTGGGATAAGCGGCTACTAGTACGGGCTCTGTGCTTGGTGCGTACAACGTCTTGCTACTCTATGGGGATTGGTACTAGTAACGGTAAAGCAGGAGAACTACCAGGCACCTGGGCTTTGGTCTTAGGTGTGTGCAAGGCCTTCTTTGGCTTGACAATAGCATCCCTGTTGGCCAAGGTGTTCCTCCACTTGGTAGGAGGAGTGGTGGTGGTAGTTTCGGTCCCCGGATGTCCTTTGGTGCCTCTCTGGAGGCGTCATCTTTGCTTCTATTGTCTGGAGTGCCACAGGCAACAACATTATGCTTTTGGTCCATCCCTAGGTCTAGGGATAGAGCTGCTCTAGTCGTTGGCGTAGTGGGAGGCTGCTGAACTTGCTCGGCCCTACGCTTGTAGGTCATTTGTGCAGAGGCCGACGGAGGAGTTGGTTGGCTGGTATGCCTCTGCCTGTTTCTTAGTGCGAAGCTCGGTGACAATGTCCACCGCGGGCAGCCCAAAACCATGGCGCTCTGTCCATGGGTCTATTGGGGTTTTAGAGAGGGGTTTATGGATCATCCTCCTGAGGGGGATGTCGTCAGAGGATTCGTCGGAGGAGATGGCGATGTCATATGGGCAGAAGGTGATTGTGGGGTCGCTGGCGGTGTCAGAGTCGTCGGTGGCAGAATAAGATTCTTCTGGTAGGTGGACCGGACTCCTTGGTCTATGGTTGGGACCCTGGGTCGTGGGAGCAGTAGGTGGGTCGGAGATTTACCTACAAGTCTCTCTAGCATCTGGTCGATAAAGGGAAAGGGGAAGTGGTCCTTTCTGGTTGCATTATTGAGACTCCTATAGTTGATACACACTCTCCATCCATTATGCACTCTTATAGGCACTAACTGTCCCTCATTGTTTTCTACCACCGTGATTCTTGTCTTCTTCGGGACAACCTGCACAGGGCTCATCCAGAAACTGTCAGATATAGGATAAATTACACCTACAGCAAGAAGCTTAAGGATATTTTTTTCACGACTTCCATCATGGGAGGATTAAGCCTCCATTGTAGTTGTTGTACATTCTTGTTGTCCTCTATGAGGTGTATCTTGTGGGTGCATATGGCAGGGGAGATCCTTTTGATATCAGTTATGGTCCAACCGATAGCTTCCTTAAATTCCTTCAGGACTCTCACAAGTTTGTCCTCCTTCAACTCTGCCAGCTCACTGGATATTATTACTGGAAGACTCTTCCCTAGGCTTAGGAGAGAGTACTTCAAGTATTTTGGTAAGATTTTCAGCTCCAAGTCAGGTGCCTGCAGAATATAAGGTTGGAGTTTAGTAATTTGGTCAGGTAATCCTAAGGTCTGTGAGATACCTGTGAGGAAGCGAAGTGCATCCAACTCCATGACGAAGTGGAGGATAGATAACTCGCCTTGAATGTTCAACCCTATTAACAACCTATGTTAACCAACCCTAACGAATCAAGAGAGGTTCTTAATTCGGATCTCTAACCCTGAACTCAACCTGTGAGAACCAACCTAGAGTAAACGAACTAATGGAATGGACTTTCGGATTTTACTTGCTATCCTAATTGAGTGTCCGGACTCAATGAGGGACAAAGTTCGCGAAGAACAATTAAGAAAATTCTCGATATTTTATTTGAAAGATCGCGTAACCAAATAATGAAGAGGGTGGCTCCATTAAATAGGAGAAACCTTAAAATCCTTACAATAGGAATCCTTTCCTTAATTTACTTCTAATTAGATAATCAAACTAATAAAAAATAATTAAGTAAATAACTAAATAAATCCAATAATAGAATTGTCAACCAAATAAAGGAAAGTCAAAGATTTCCTTCCTTTTGGCGCAAAGCTGGAAACAGCGTGGGCGTGATCACGTTGGGAGGCGACGTGATCACGTCGAGAACTAAGTGGAGAAAGTGCCATGTTGCTATCTCGGGCGTGATTACGTCGGGGGCTTGACGTGATCACGTTGAGAGCTCGGACCAAGAAAGGTGCCCTTCTATTTTCGGCGTCATCACATCGAGGGCGTGACGTGATCACATCGAGGACTCGGGTCAGAAAACCTCCCCTTCTGTTTTATAATTAAACTTGTTAATTATATAGGAAGCAAGTTTATAACGTTCGGAGGTGGATGGGTCTTGCTCTTATATGGAGAGCCTTTAGATGGTTGGTGAGCGATCTTACTCTGATGGTATTCAATCCAAGGTAATAAGCTCCATTTTAGATCTATTTTAGATTAATTTTTGTTTTTTTATTTTCCCGCTAGAACTGCTGTGTTAGCGGTTACTTAACTAACTGGCGCGCGCAACTTTTGTTGCTTTTGCACTCATTATCCAGTCTATTGGGCCGATTAATTTGAGCGTACTGGCATTCTTATATTCAGTTCAACTTATATATTGCTCATTTGAAGTCTAATGCACGACTAATTTTCTCAAGTTTTTTGCTTTAATTAGAATTGATTATATAAACGTAGGATCAATTTAAGATATAAAAAGGACTAAAGCTATTTTAATTTCGAAAATGTACTTCAATTCAATTCTTAATAAAGAGCCAATATAATGTAGAAAACTATCAATTAACAATGTAGATAATATGTTGAAAAAATAAAGATTGGTTTCTAATTAGGCTTCGGTTTATACAGTGGTAAAAAAAATTGTAATATAGTAGAAATAATGGTTAGAGTTGTGTGTACAAAAGTAATACTTTATGCCGGGTAATAGCAATCAAGCCTTCCTCTCCTCCTCCCTTGCTCCGAGAAAAGAAGCAAAAGGAGATATAGCAAACAGCCATGTAATCTAACAGGATAGTAAGAACTCCTGAGCCTTCAATCTGCAGAATCAGATAAAATTCAGAATCGTAACTAATTCGAACAATAGAGAAATATATCTGCTATAATTATACAGTTAAATTTATTAATATGATTAGTTCTATCATGAAAGAATCTGAAGCAAGATGCAGAAAAAGTTACTCCAAAATTTTGGCTATTGCTCTGTACAGGTTCATTTTAATTCAGTTCTTGGTATAAAATGGAGAGCGAAAATAAAGCATCTATCTTACTTGGTACAAAGTAAGGAGCGCTAGATCCTAGGTCGAGTTCCTTAGCTTACATTCTTCTACGACAAGAAAGGTAAAAAGGAAGAAAAAACCTAGAAGCAAGGCTAATAACAACTGTTCCTCTAATAGTTGACCATTAACCTCCCTCAAATATGTTTAACATTGAAAGTACTTTACCCTCAGTAAATTTTAGTATATCATCAAAATTTAAATAGCAAATGCATCAAACTAACAATTCACCGATTAAAGTAAAACCCATTGACAAAATAAGAGATTTTAGTTCCCAGCAAAAGTTGGAGGCTAAACAACCTCGCCATCAACCAAAGAAATATCAAATAATAAAACAAACTCCTATCATTCATCTAACCTTTTCACCAGTAAGACGAGACTTGTTATGTACCAATAATCTCTGGGAAAAGAGTTTCTAAAGCACTTCTGAACTGAAAAAATATGTAAAAGACTCATTCATGTGATAGCATGGAATCATAAGAAACCACCACCTCTCATATCTTAATCTGTGTCTAGAAAAGTGAAACAATGCTAAACCCCACGAAAAACAATGAGCCAAAATTGTGTTACAAGAAGTTTATACAAGGTTTCCTGTTTAAAACTCTACTTCATAATAAAGACACTGTATGGACGGAAGAGAAATCATCAACAACCGGATAAAAGGCTTATGATGTTCATCAAAGAAATAGTGTTTCCTACAAAGCTAAGGGAAATTCTTTCGTTGTTCATCAAAGAAATAATTGAAGGGTGTAAACCAAAAAAAAAGAAAGAAAGGAAAGAGTGAAACGGCTTTTATTCACAAACTAACGCTCGCAGTGAGTTCCCTTTCATTTTGGTAGACTTATGTTTGTTAGTGTTATTTTCAAGCAGCTGTTATTAGTTTTCTTTCCAAACAATTTTGTTTTATATTTTACAAATTTGGTAACTAAACTTAGTATTTTGCATGTAATTAAATTTCGAGATGTACATGTGCACTTAGCATATCTTGTCTTACATTTGCAAGCTATTATTAGAACAATGCAGTACATAGTTTCCCATGAAATACTTAAATTATCTAATTATCTAAAATGCATTAATGAAATCTTTCTAGTGTTGCGCATTTGTTGTTAGTTACTGTAACTTTATAATTATTGACTAAATTTTCATAGTAATTTGTTTCATGACCACAGAGTTTACATATTTTGTAATATTTATTCTTTAGCGAGGTAAAGTAACACACATTACCCAGAAACTGAATGTTTGATTTTTTATTTAAAATGTTTTAGCAATTAAAGGTATAGCAATTGGCAAGCAATGAAATGAGTAGCAGGAGGCTAGTTAATAGAGAAGAAAAAGAAGAAAAAAAACCTTGTAGATGACCTAAGCGTTCACTTCAGTCCTTCACTTCAGTCCATGAAAGCACGGACTCAAATTCAATGGCTAGTTGGTTCGACAAACTTGTCTTTAACCACTTTCATAGGCTTGATCATACATCAGTTCCTGTGACCACAAAATTCTGACGAGTGAAACATGTCAGGTGTACTTCCCAGATAAAGAAGTAACAGTAACTGTATCGTGGTCGACAGATGTTGGCTTGACATGGAAGCATCAAAAGCAGGACAACAAGTTCTTACACAAAATCTCCATAATAATTCATGAGTATAGATGCATAATTCACTTACAATCAAAAGTCGCCCAGGAAGAAGGATGTGCAGCAGAAGTATCCTTTTTCCCATCAGGACCATAAAGCAAGTTGAAGAGGTTTGTACTACCATCTGTCTTCTTTGTGGCTGTCTCAAATTGTCCGTTGTGTGGAATTGCATTAATTCCATTATTCATGTCTAAAGAAACCTATGTAGAAACCATAAGAATCATTTAACAAACAAAATATGAACAAATTAATGTACTTGAAGTTGTCATAGAGTTAATTCCAATAATATGACTTTAGAGCCTTTGTTCTTCAAGATCCTTGGCATATTTGTTTTTTTCCTCTTTCCTTTTTCCTTTTTTCAGTTTCTAGTAAACTTGTTTCCCTAGGATTTATACCATCAAGGATTCTAAACTTGATAGGTAGGAGCCTAATACATGAGAGTATAGAGATCTAAAGCTCCCTAGCAATAGACATCCCACAACTACTTAGCCAGAGAAAAATCATACCCAAAATAGAAAAAATGCAACCTTTCCTAGACACAATTCAGCAGATGACATTCACAAGCAACAGATAAGGGGAAATTGCATTGACCCAAATGTTCACTGGTTTAGATCTTAAACGTAAAGGTGTTTGTTTACAAGAGTGCAACTGTTAAACACCGGATAAGACTGAAACAATTCTTCAGTAACTTTAGCCTACTCTTGTACAGCATTAATCAACCTGGGGTTATAAGAAATCTAAATTCAGGACCTCCAAAAAATGTACATATAAGTAGCGAAGCTAATAGAAGGCATGTGTCCCTCGAATTTTGTTTCAGTTCCTCTTGGAGAGGATTGGTCTGATTTTTTTGCCGTCTCAACAGCAAAAACTTGATATTAGGAATTAGATATGTTGAAGAGCAAAAATTTTAAGCCATGAGAAACTAAGAAACATGAAGTCTTGAAGATGAAGAAAAGTTGACACAATTGTATGAACCATAATAAAAATGGCTTCTAATAGCCAAATGGAAGGGAAAACATCACAGCACTCTTTCTTGACTTCACTCTGTACTTGGTCATAAGGTTCGTTGTATTCCAACATCCCAGTTCTCTACATTAGTGTCCTCAACAGCATAATATTTATTAATATCTTCACCATTACATTCATCAAATTGCGGTTATGGTTTAACTTTTAAATGCTCCTCTTTTAGGCTATTATTTTGCTCTCGCTAGCCAAAGACCTCATGAACATTGATTTGCATACTAGATATGATGGTAAGCAACCATACTATCGCTCAAGGGAGTTTTCTCAATAAGATCTGAACTGAATGCTAGAAGAAAGTGCATAACTATATAATTCCCAACAAAAATGGAAAAGCTAACTAAAAGTAAAACTTCTCATTTTACGAGATTATACATAAGGTGGATGGTCAACCAAACTAAAGCATCCCTAAATCACATCAAATTTTCTCACATTGTTCTATATCCTAACAGGTGCATCATCAAACATCTTACCAAGCCAATGAATTTAAAGATAGTGTCTCCTTTTCTTAAGTACTGAAGACAAAAGATATGGTTAATAATGTTACCCATCGAGGACGTGCTGCTGGAGCCGGTTGTTCCACTGTCCTGGCAAAAGTCTCTTGATCAAGAGAAAGTCTTCTTTGCCTTGGCAAGCCAGTTTTAGCTGTACCACATACACAATTATCATTTTTGTAGTTTACTTCACCTAAAAAGTCACTTAATTGTGTTGCTTTTCCTGCAACCCACCTTTTCTCCCTATACCTGGGTAACATTTACATTGAATCCATCAAATTTAGAATGAGAAAAGAAAAGGACAAAGACAAAGAATCATATGGCTGCTCACTGTCAACATCTGTAGTAGGCTTACTTGGCATCAATAAATCTCTCAATTCCACTTCTGTCAAAATTTTCAGGCAATTTGGCTTCCCAATAACTATTGGACTTCTTGTTTCCCATAGCTATTCAAGAAATAAGGGAAATAAGGATAATTATTTACGCAGTCAATAGTACAGGAAATGAAAAGACTAAAATTTGAATAGGTAACTGAATGTTGTTACACCAGTAAGCTGATAAACTTATGGAAACTAGTCTAGTCCATTGTAATCATTTGAAGTTTCATAACACATACAGGAGGATTCTGATCCATATCATTGTACCTAGAGGACCATTGGTGGATAAGGGTAGCCAGCTTATTCAGTATACTCAAACTTTTTCATCAGGTATTTACAGAAGCGAAAACAATGCATAGCTTATGTTACGATGAAACATTCCCTTTTATAATCTACTAAAACTCTACTCCTGACATCAACTTACACTGCATGAAAGCAACTTGGGCTGGTAACCAGGTATCCAAAGTAGTTGACCGTACCTAATTCCAAGCCAAGACAACCAAGTCAGCATCAGTATATCCGATGATAATGTCGGAGGAAAAAGATAAAAGAGTGTTCAGCAAAAACAATTGAGAAAGCAATTGCAGGTACAAGCATACAGAGGCAAACCGCAACATTGTACCAGGAAGAGAAGAAGCATCAACAGCAAACCATAAACAATGACGAGGGTATCATTCAGGGAATATAAATGAAAGGTTAAGATTTTGGGTATGGAAGTATCTAGACCATTTTTTTTTGTAATTACTAGGAGTCATACAAGATAGACTAACCAAAACATGAACATGGCATTAAACCAAGAAATGGGTATTACAGTTTTTGAATTGCAGCGAAACCAAGAACAAAAAAAAGAAAGTATGCATAAGAGCATAAAGAGAGAGAGAACCTGCGAGATATGGACACCGAGACCGCGGTGGATTCCTGAGCATTGCATGCATATGAAAATTCCAAGATTCACGCTCGCCCATCTTGGTGCCCTGCCCACAACAAACAAAGCCCAACACATTTAATTCAACAAAATTTCTAAGACAAGGAAATATTTGAAAATGTATACTCATATACGCACAAAAAAGGAAAGAAAAGAAAGTGTTGAAAGGAGAGTACTTGGCCCAACAATCGGCGCATTCTCTGTTCTCCGGCAGCTTAAGAAGGCCCTCTAAAATCTGCATAAGTAATTTTCAAACTTTTATAATTAGAGAAAGCAGAAAATAGGAAAACAAATTGAGTTAGTTAAAATAAGGGAGACGAAAGAACCTTGGTATGCTTGGCGTTAAGCTCCTTGGAGATGGAAGCTTTGCCGGTCATGTTTGCCTCCTTCTCCGTCTTTCTGACCAGAATTGTGGGTTTGATTAACTACGGGAGGATGAAAAATCTTATCTTTCATGAAAAATAGAAGAAGAGAAGATTGGAGGTAAAGAGAGGAGAAAGGTGAATGAGGAATTTTGGCGAGAACAGTTGGGAAACCTGAAACCCCGGTAGATGCTTCATTTATTTCCCTACCTTTCGGGAAGTGCCACCTCACCTCCCTCCTTACCATTTTCCTTAAAAAAACAAAAAAAACAATAATAATATTTTTAAAGGTGTCTATCAAAAAAAAAATGTTGGCCACAATTTGTCTTGTATTTGTATGTTTAATTAAGTACTCCCTCCGGTACGTTTTATATGACGTTTTAGCATTTGCTTTTACTGTTCCGGAATGTATCTTAAGATGGCCGGAACAGTCACTATTTGAGACAATTTTGCTCCGAATTTTTTCTCGGAAATACATTAAGGATTAACGTACGTTCGAAAAAAAGTATGAAATTTTTTGGGGTCAAATAGTGCCTCATCTGGCTTCCTTGATATGCGTTCCCTACTGAATATTGGGATGCGAGGAAGTCATATAATTCGTGCCACAGGGAGTATTTTTTAAGGCTGAAAAGGATATGTGAAGAAAAATAATATCCATATGCATTCACCAAAAGAAACCGAATATAGCAGTTGAATTAGAAAAATTATATGCATAACGTAAATCTTTAAGTAAATAAATTAAAATTAAAGAAATAAATATAAACATTGATATTTATAAGTGTTTGTGGTATGAAAATATAGGGGTGTACAAGAACCAGTCCGGCTCGAAAATCAGACAGGAACTTTCCTTTTTTTGACCCAGACCGGACTGGTTCGGTTTTTTTTTTTACCCGGACCGGATCGGACCGGAAAGTTCCGGTTCGGTTCGGTTCTCCAACCCTCAAAATCTGAGAACCGACCCTGAGAACCGGTAGAACCGGAAATATATATATATATATATATATATGCACAATAATGTCAAAGTTTCCATTTGGTTCAATGGTTAACTCATCACCTATTATATTAAAGGGGAGAGGTTCAAACCCTCTTGGCTTTCACTTTTTTTGTATTTGTGTGCAAAATTTGTATTTAAGTAAAAAAAATAAAAAAAATAAAAATTCCGAGTCAGAACCGGAACCAGCCCGGCCCAGACACTTTCGGTCCGAGCCGGGCCGATTCTAGCCCAAAAAGCAGACCGGCCCGGCCCGTGTACACCCCTATCAAAATATGAATATTTATAAGTGGTTTTTTAAGTTACTTTAATTGAGTTCTTCTACAACAGAGAAAATAAAAAGTAAAGTTGAAGACTTGAAGTGCTTTAAGATAACTCCCATCAAGTTTTTTTTTGAGCCCATCATCATACAAACTCTCTCTTTCTCGGCCAGGTTTCTAAATTCGTTTCTTAGCAGAAAGAACAGTCAAAGAACCACCGTTGCACCAGCAGAGACGAATAATTCAAAATCCCAATCAGAAGAAATGTTAAGGGTAAACAGATTATTAAATCATACCAACAACCTCACCGGAGCTTCGTCACTCTCATGTCTTCACCGTCAGCAGCAGCAGCTAATACCTTTGAATTCTCTCCCTTCTCCGCATCCCTTCCAAAGAATCCCCACTCGCTTTCTCGACATTTACCAGGTAAAGTCAGCTTCTTGCAATCCCTATGGTCAATTCTACCATTTCAAATGCAATTTTTCCTCAATTGTGACTGACCCATTTCGCCATTTTAGTGAAAAATTGCAGCTTGGCAACAAAGAAGCGATTGAGAAAGAACGTGTCAGGCTGTAAGTTTCTATAAGCTTCTTCTTTTTTGATTGTTTGACGAGGAATGGGTAAGCATTTAGTTAAACAGGATGCGTGGTGTGATTTAGGGCAGTAAAGATGAGATGAACAGAGGGTATTTTGCGGACATGGCTGAACTCAAGAAACATGGTGGGAAGGTAACAAATTTCAATCAGTGGATATATTGGTTTATGTGTTGCTTTTGTATATGGTTTCTGTTAAGTTTTTGAAAGTTAACTGATGATGTTGTATTTTGCATATTGCAATGTCTAATAAGATTATAATTCCTGATTTTTAGGGAAATTACTCCAACGGCTCAATTTTAAAGCTGCCCCTGAGGAGTGATGGAAATGTGATGAAGTATGAACTGTTGTTTCAAATTATAAAGCTATATGTGTTGTGCCAATCATGTTGCTTTCTGTGAGTGCGTAGGCACACAGAATAAGTGCACTCCACAGTCTTCTTTTCTTTTTCTTTACAGCTAGGTGTGTTAATCATTCTGTCCAGCAGCTCATCATTACTCCTCCCTGTCATGGCGATGGTTATCATGGGTGGAGTATTATATAATGTTGTTGACAGAGATGAGAATAAATCATCTCATCCTTTGTGACTTTAATATTTTGCTTGATCATCATCATCTTCCAACTCCCTCTCTGTAGAATTACACAACACTCAAATCCAACAATAATGTGCTTCAGGCACGAATTACAGAACACAAAAAACCAAAATCTGATTTTCTTGTCTAGCAACACAACACTCAAAACCAACAAAATGTGATTGGTGTTGATGCATCAACTGTTCATAAAGTGTCTTATTTCTGTCTTTCGTTTCGAGCAAATTCTCAGGTTTGGAACTTTATATCTTGATTTGTTTGATTATATGTATGGAATGGTAGTGTGTTGTTTCTATGCAGTGCACCCAAACACCCTAGGGATAAGATCATTCTCAGTCCTAAAATTAGGATAGAAAGTGTTTAGGACAGATATAGGGTTTTTGTTTTCCAAAACAGGAGTTGGTAACCTAATATCAAGTGTGTAGTAGTAAGTATTGCTTCTCCCCAATAAGACTTAGGAACATTCCCTTGAAACAATAAAGCTCTAGCTGAATTAAAGATATGTCTATTCTTCTGTTCAGCAATCTCATTCTGTTGATGAGTATATACACATGATGACTCAACAATAATCCCTTGTGATTGAAAAAATGAAAATAGGGTGTTGTTAAAGTAGTCTTTAGTATTGTCTGTTTTAAAGTTTTTTATTCTTACCCCAAACTGTTTTTGAATCATGGAATAAAAATTAGGTATAATGGCACTAACTTTAGATTTTTGTTTAAGTAGGAAAACCCATGTGATTCTAGTACAATCATCAATGAGAGATACAAACCAACGAGAACCAAATGTATTTGGAATTATAGAGGGACCCCATATATCACTGTGAATTAATTGAAATAGTTGAGAATATCTTTTATTTCTGATAGGAGAAGGGACATGAGTGTATTTTGCAAGTTCACATACATCACAATGGAATAACTCAGTATCAATTCCTAAGAATAAATGAGGAAATACAATTCTCAAAACTTTAAAAGAAGGATGACCTAGGTGTAGATGGTGTAACCAAATGGTTTCCTTATTCGAGAGACTCACTAAAGCTACAGAGGTTTTATTCTTAACTTCCCGAGTGATTGAGAGTTGATACAGGTCATTCTTCTCCTCAACATATCCAATCCTCCTCACTTTTCTGTCCTGAAAGATACAGTGAGTTGGGGAAAAAGTAGCAAGGCAATTAGTATCTTTTGTAAATCTATGAACATATATGAGATTCTGAGAGTTTGGGTACATGAAGAAAATTCTTTAGAGTGATATCGGGTGTAATTTGTGTGTTACCAGTGCCTGCAACGGTGACTAGAGAGCTATCTGCAACCATGACTTTCTTATTACTTAGACAGGGTGTGTAGGTCAAAAAATGTTTAGATGTGTAGGTCATGTGGTGTGAGGCACCTGAATCTATCAACCAAGTATTCTCATAACAATGTGGTTGAACATTTAAACAGGTGGAGAATGAAGTTATACCTACTAGGTCTGAGGAGGAGGTTGCTGTCATTCTAGAAAACTGTTTTGTGTCTAGTGATCCCAGCAATTGTCTCAACTTTTCCGCTTCTTCTTGATCAAGTCTTGTGGTAGTTCCTTTTGCCACTCTAGCTTGGGGTCTTTGTCATCCTCCTTTATTTACAGCCTCCCTACCATGTCTTATTCTGCAGTTTCCTGCATTCTTCTTTAGTGTGCCTACTTTTCTTACAAAAAGTGCACCAAAGGTTGTTCCTATCCTTCTTCCACTGGCCTTCTTTCCCAAGTGTCCTGAATTGATCCCCATTTTCCTTCACCTCATCTTGATAACCCTGTCTACTACTCATTGGTAACTGAGTTTGTGGTCTTGTTGCCAAAGCAGACTCATATTTAGTCTGAGAGTCTAGCATCACAACCCTCCTACTTTCTTCAGATCTGATTAGGGAGATTGTTTCTTCTATAGATAGTGTCTCCTCCTTGGCTAGCACCTGAATTCTAGCCTGATCAAACTCTGGATTCAATCCAGCCAAGAAATCATAGGATTTGTCCTTCTCTATGAACTTCTTTACGGTTTCTGCATCTTCTGGGCGCTTCATTTTAAATACCTTGTAGTGATCTAGCTCCTGCCACAAACTTTGGAGCTGATTTACATACTCTATGACTGATATGTCACCTTGCTTGGTTCTTGCGGTCTTGGTCTTTATTCCGTACACTTGTGCAGTGTCACGAGCCTTGGAGTAAGTCCCTTTAATGAAGTCCTAAACCTCCTTAGAGTTCCTAAAGAACATGCAGGTATCGCTGATTGTTGGTTCCATGGACTCCCAAAGCCAGGGCATGATCATGGAATCTTCCTCCTCCCATGTTGCAAACTTTGGATCAGTTTCTGCTGGCCCATTGTTGAGAAGGTGGTTGTGTCTCCCTTTGCCCTTTAGATATGTCTGAATCACTTGGGACCATTTGAGGTAATTTTTTTCCATTCAATCTATAGGAAACCCTAACACTTTGAAAGTCTCCTACTTTTTGGGTATTGGGTTCTTCCTCAGTTCTGGGCTTACCAGAGTCTAAGGTGTCATTTGTGTTTTTAAGGCTTGACATGTTTGTCTATTGATTTGGGAGGAAGAATGATTTTTTAGTTAAGAAACCTAGAGCTCCGCTACCATGTAAGAATTTGAAGAGTATTCTATTATTTCCTTCATGTCTAGACACATTACATTGGTACATATATATGAGGGTAATTAAAGCCATAAATTATGGAAATAAAAAAGCCTAAAAATTAGGGTCAACAGAACTACTAATTAAACCACCGATTAGGAAGTAAATCAAAGCTATCGATTAGGAAGTAAATCAAGGTTCATAATGTAGGTCAGATTAAAATCTTCAATAACAACCATCAACTTCAGATTACACTTTACTTTTACACCTCCTCACTTTTGAGGTTAAAAAGAAAAAAAATAGATAACATAATCCATTGAAATGCTCTGCATCAGATGGAACATTCAACCATTTAGGGTGATACAGTTTAGCTAGCAATGCGAGGGACATGCATATAATTTTAATTTTATTGTTTGTTTTCTGAAATGTTGTTATCATTTCTAAATGTTGATTTATGACTTAAACAAGGATTTCATATTTCAGGTGTCATTTATAGACTCATGGTTCTTATGTCGAGGTCCAATCAAGCGGTTGTTGCTTTGGACAATGAGGAAACCAAAGATTATGGTATGCTATCTAATTTTTTTAGTTCGGTATACCGAATATCGAAATATTTATACTAAAAAATTACGGTACCGACCGATGAACACCCCTATTCTTATATATGGATGTGTAATAGCATTACGTTAACCAAGGTGCATGATGTGATCACGGATGCACCAACCTTAGACTCCCCACCGCGAGGACCAATCATTCGGAGCATGACCTATCGGGAGGTGATAGCATGTCTATATTGTAGGTTTTTCTATCTTATTTCCGGCCTTTTTGGGGGCAAGATACTTCTGATTTGCCCTTTTTCCCATCTTTTTGCAGATCAGAGCCTAAAAGGAGAAAATAGCAAAAACGAGCATATTTGGAAGGATTTCTGAAGATTTGAAGATCGAGGTCTAGAAGAGCAGAGGTCATCGAGCCCGCGACGCTAACCAGACTAGTGAGTAGTCTCATGCCCTTGTCTTCCCTGCGTCAGATAAGAGATCAAGAGCCAAAGGAAGGAATCACAGGCACTTCTAGAAGGTGTCAGACGCTTCCAGAAGATTCTAGAATATCCTTTGCCAAGGACGTGGTCCCCCTATGTGCTGGCGTCCTCCCAAGCGCTGACACCCTCTCTCCCTTAGCTGTATTTTTGTCCCCTAGCTAGTTTTTAGCCTATATAAGCTTAGCTTTAGGGTTTTTGTAAGGGGGCTGACCTAAGACACTAAAAACATTACTCTTTCTTTTACCCTAATTTCTAGGGATATTATTCTCTTGAACCTTGGAGCAGCCGCTAGTTTTGTAAAGGGAGAAACTTCCCTCCTTTGATTTATTAAATCATTTACCGGTTTCCTCTAATCCTTTTCTTTATTCTTTCTTGCATGATATTTATTATCTACTGTTGTTGCAACCCGATTTTTTATTTTTTATTTTTTCGTCAAAACGTTTTTCATTTTTAAACGTCATTTTTCTAAAACCACACGTCCATTTACTTTCGTCTAACTGATGTTTATTTTTATGCTCCTTGTCATTTAAATTTCATTTCATACTTTTTTCGCATTTTTATCACTTTTTCCATTCGAACTTATATCAGTTCCGAGTAAAATTCTCGAAACCGATGGTCGAACAATTTCTCTCATTAGCTGCTTATTTTTTATTATTTTTTCTAACTCGCGCTATCTCGTTGCGCTTCGTGCAATTTTAATTTTAGAATTTTCTTTTCTGTTCGAACTTTTGCTGTTTTAGCGAAATTTTAATCAAGTGATACGGCGAACTTTTCGTCACTTACTGTATGCTAATCATTTCGGCTTATTTTATTATACATTTTAATATTTTCGGTTCGAGTTTATGTTCATTTCCAGGCAAAATTGCTAGTACCTCCTACTTGAACTGAATAGTTAATTAATATATTGAGGGCTTCATCTCCACCATTGATCTAGTTGACTTTGAAAGTCAAGCAAGATCAAGGGTGGAGATAGTTAACCAAATAATACATGTCTGAGCCATCTTCGTCCTCGTCCTTTCTCCTTGGTCTTCAAGCAAGCATTTAATGCCCATCACCTCATCTTCGCCACGTAACCAGACGTGCTGCTCGAGGTCATCACTGTTGCTCTGCCTCGTCACCATCTCCGACGTCATCGAAGCCGACGTCACCCTCTCCTCCCCCGCCTCAAGCACGCTATAAATAGCATGGTGCGCCCTCTTCTTGAGGGGGGAAAAAAGAAAAAGAAAAAAAGGAGACCACACACACGAACCCACACCAGCTTGTACACGCAACAAAAAAACTCACAAAAAAAAATTCTCCACTAATTTACCACCCTCGCTTACTCTCTCTATTGCAATCCGGCCAACTCCCTATATCGTTGAGCGCCACGGCAATCAATGGTCGTGCTCAAGTACTCTCCCACTCACAGTAGCAGCTTCCTCACAAAAAGGGTGAAAGCTTGTCTTCAAAGTTTTTTTTATACGTTTTTGCGCTTTTTTGGTTTAATTAATTTAATGGAGTTTTGGTTAATATATCACTGTTTTACCTTCCTTACTTTGCTGTGTTGTTATGAATGGATTGTTACTGCCGTGGGTGTTGTTTTGATGGTGAAATTTTCGGTTTTGCTCATCGCTTGGCCGGACCTTGGCGCCGGTGAGCCAAGGTCGAAGAAGGTGAACAGGAGCGGGCTGTTTTTTTTAAAAAAAAACTTGGGCATTTGGATTTTTGGGCCAGTGCTGAACGCTGGGCTCAGGTGAGGAGAAAGGGAGCTTGGCGCTGGGCGCCAAGCGTGAGGGACGCTAGGCTGAGCAGGCCCAGCGTGAGGAAGAAGTGATGGGTCGCCGCTGTGCGCCCGACCCAGGTGGAGGAAATGTTGGGCTGCTTGCCCAGCCCACGCGGGAAAAAAGGAGGAGAAGGGCCAGCCCAGCTGGGCTGGCCAGCTAGTGGGCCTAACTGTGGGCCTGCCAGGGCCCATTCCCGGCCCAGCGGGCCGGGCCCAACTATTCGGCCCGTCATTTCTTATTTTATTAATTTTATTCGTATGTTTGTACTATTTATTTATTTCCGCATTTGTACTGTTTATTTATTTTCGCACCTATACCGTTTATTTATTTTTCATACGCTTGCATGCTTGTTCTATTTTTCGCGTGCTTGTTTATTTTCACTCGTTATGCATGCTTAGATAATTATATTGATTGTCCAAACCAATCATTTTCGGTCAACAATCATCAAGCATTTGAACTTTACCCTCTCTTCGCGCCAAAATACTCCCGATCAAAAAGGGTAGAACCGCTCATACCCTTCACAAGTAAACGTTTCTCACTCTTTTATTTATTTCACGCTTTTTCTCGCGCATACGCTCAAATGCATAACTATTTAGAATTGTTAAAATTTCATTCATTGGGCATGATCACATAATTAGGACTTTTATTTTTCAAGGATGATTTAAACACCTCTTTTTATCCTGTAACCTTTTTAGGATGTGACTCGGGTGCCTAACACCTTCCCGAGTCCATAATACGACCCTGAACCGATGTTCTCGGGTTCAGACCCATTTTGCCTTAGCTTTTATTTTTTATGCCATGACATTAGGTTCCCTAAACCTAGAGATAATATTAGGGTGGTGAGTTCATTAACATAATTTGTGACGCCATCTTTCGTCGTCCCAAACCTAAAAGGAGGTGCGACAGTTTGGCGACTTCATTGGGGACTTAAGGTCGAAGCCGGATTTTTTTTTAAGGTGTTTGTTTTTTTCAATAAATTGTTGAATTTGTTTCATATGATTTTTGTACATGATTATTTATTTCTCATGTATTTGATTGATATGATAAATTGTTATATTATCACATGATTCTTTATACATGATTATTATTCATGTATTTATTTGTGAATAAATTGTTCACATGATTTATTTGTTAATCGCTTTGATAAACTGTCATTCATGTGCATTTCACGCATAATGCCCTACCGCCGGGCCTTTTCCAAATAAGATTAGGAGGTTAGTAGTGAGGCCCTATGACACGTGTCTTGGGTAGTTTTCACAAACCCCAAACTCGTACTCGAACCCCTAAATGGATGAGCGCCTAGAACTTTTGATGGTTCGGCAGGCAATCACGTATCCATTTACTGAGGGACCACTTTTATGGTATCGTCCGGGAGCCTTCAGCCAGTTAGAAGTAGTAGATGTCACCCCAGCACATGCATCATATTGAAATGCGTATATTGCGATCTGTTTCACTTTTTTCACTAATTTCTCAAATTTTTCACAAATAATTTCTCAAATTTTTCCCACGTTTTACAAATGGTTTCTCTAATTTTTCACATTTTACAAATTGATTTCGAAATTTTTCCACATTTATAAATTTTTTTGCAAAATTTTCCACATTGGAAATCTTTTTCCGCAAGCTTTCCACGTTATTGGTGAATTTTTTCGTAAATTTGTCACATTTGCAATCTTTTCGCAATTTCTCCATATTTGCAAGTTTTTGCAATGTCTCCATGTTTACAAAATTTTCCACATTTTCTCAAGGTCTATAAATTTTTCCATTTTCCATGTGTACAATTTTCCCTCAATTTCGCGCCAAAATACTCCCGATCAAAAAGGGTAGAACCGCTCATACCCTTCACAAGTAAACGTTTCTCACTCTTTTATTTATTTCACGTTTTTTCTCGCGCATACGCTCAAATGCATAACTATTTAGAATTGTTAAAATTTAATTCATTGGGCATGATCACATAATTAGGACTTTTATTTTTCAAGGATGATTTAAACACCTCTTTTTATCCTGTAACCTTTTTAGGATGTGACTCGGGTGCCTAACACCTTCCCGAGTCCATAATACGACCCTGAACCGATGTTCTCGGGTTCAGACCCATTTTTCCTTAGCTTTTATTTTTTATGCCATGACATTAGGTTCCCTAAACCTAGAGATAATATTAGGGTGGTGAGTTCATTAACATAATTTGTGACGCCATCTTTCGTCGTCCCAAACCTAAAAGGAGGTGCGACAGTTTGGCGACTTCATTGGGGACTTAAGGTCGAAGCCGGATTTTTTTTAAGGTGTTTGTTTTTTTCAATAAATTGTTGAATTTGTTTCATATGATTTTTGTACATGATTATTTATTTCTCATGTATTTGATTGATATGATAAATTGTTATATTATCACATGATTCTTTATACATGATTATTATTCATGTATTTATTTGTGAATAAATTGTTCACATGATTTATTTGTTAATCGCTTTGATAAACTGTCATTCATGTGCATTTCACGCATAATGCCCTACCGCCGGGCCTTTTCCAAATAAGATTAGGAGGTTAGCAGTGAGGCCCTATGACACGTGTCTTGGGTAGTTTTCACAAACCCCAAACTCGTACTCGAACCCCTAAATGGATGAGCGCCTAGAACTTTTGATGGTTCGGCAGGCAATCACGTATCCATTTACTGAGGGACCACTTTTATGGTATCGTCCGGGAGCCTTCAGCCAGTTAGAAGTAGTAGATGTCACCCCAGCACATGCATCATATTGAAATGCGTATATTGCGATCTGTTTCACTTTTTTCACTAATTTCTCAAATTTTTCACAAATAATTTCTCAAAATTTTCCCACGTTTTACAAATGGTTTCTCTAATTTTTCACATTTTACAAATTGATTTCGAAATTTTTCCACACTTATAAATTTTTTTGCAAAATTTTCCACATTGGAAATCTTTTTCCGCAAGCTTTCCACGTTATTGGTGAATTTTTCCGTAAATTTGTCACATTTGCAATCTTTTCGCAATTTCTCCATATTTGCAAGTTTTTGCAATGTCTCCATGTTTACAAAATTTTCCACATTTTCTCAAGGTCTATAAATTTTTCCATTTTCCATGTGTACAATTTTCCCTCAATTTCGCGCCAAAATACTCCCGATCAAAAAGGGTAGAACCGCTCATACCCTTCACAAGTAAACGTTTCTCACTCTTTTATTTATTTCACGTTTTTTCTCGCGCATACGCTCAAATGCATAACTATTTAGAATTGTTAAAATTTAATTCATTGGGCATGATCACATAATTAGGACTTTTATTTTTCAAGGATGATTTAAACACCTCTTTTTATCCTGTAACCTTTTTAGGATGTGACTCGGGTGCCTAACACCTTCCCGAGTCCATAATACGACCCTGAACCGATGTTCTCGGGCTCAGACCCATTTTGCCTTAGCTTTTATTTTTTATGCCATGACATTAGGTTCCCTAAACCTAGAGATAATATTAGGGTGGTGAGTTCATTAACATAATTTGTGACGCCATCTTTCGTCGTCCCAAACCTAAAAGCAGGTGCGACAGTTTGGCGACTTCATTGGGGACTTAAGGTCGAAGCCGGATTTTTTTTTAAGGTGTTTGTTTTTTTCAATAAATTGTTGAATTTGTTTCATATGATTTTTGTACATGATTATTTATTTCTCATGTATTTGATTGATATGATAAATTGTTATATTATCACATGATTCTTTATACATGATTATTATTCATGTATTTATTTGTGAATAAATTGTTCGCATGATTTATTTGTTAATCGCTTTGATAAACTGTCATTCATGTGCATTTCACGCATAATGCCCTACCGCCGGGCCTTTTCCAAATAAGATTAGGAGGTTAGTAGTGAGGCCCTATGACACGTGTCTTGGGTAGTTTTCACAAACCCCAAACTCGGACTCGAACCCCTAAATGGATGAGCGCCTAGAACTTTTGATGGTTCGGCAGGCAATCACGTATCCATTTACTGAGGGACCACTTTTATGGTATCGTCCGGGAGCCTTCAGCCAGTTAGAAGTAGTAGATGTCACCCCAGCACATGCATCATATTGAAATGCGTATATTGCGATCTGTTTCACTTTTTTCACTAATTTCTCAAATTTTTCACACGTTTTACAAATGGTTTCTCTAATTTTTCACATTTTACAAATTGATTTCGAAATTTTTCCACATTTATAAATTTTTTTGCAAAATTTTCCACATTGGAAATCTTTTTCCGCAAGCTTTCCACGTTATTGGTGAATTTTTCCGTAAATTTGTCACATTTGCAATCTTTTCGCAATTTCTCCATATTTGCAAGTTTTTGCAATGTCTCCATGTTTACAAAATTTTCCACATTTTCTCAAGGTCTATAAATTTTTCCATTTTCCATGTGTACAATTTTCCCTCAATTTTTCACGCCAAATTTTTCCACGTGTCCAATTTCCCCGCAATTTTTTACGTGTACAATTTTTCGACGTATGTCAAATTTTTCGCAATTTTTCCCATGTGTGCAATTTCTCCGTAAATTGCTCCACGGGCACAACTTTTCCCGCAATTTTTCACATCGACAAACTTTTCCAAAAATTTCCATGTGTGTAAATTCTTCCACAATTTTTTCCATGTATGCAAAAAATTCGCAATTTTTCACATGCAAATTCTTTCGCGATTTTTCCATGTTTATAAATCTGCCTCAATTATTTTCATAATTCCCCATGTTTGTGATTTTTTTATGATGCCTACATTATTGCTGTTATTGTACTTACCCCTCTCTCTCTCGCAGCGTAGAGACCTCGGGATGACATTTTGCAATCACTGCTTAAACTTATAATTATTTCACCTGTTTATTTTTCAGGAAAACATTGCTCCCAAAAAGCAAACTATCCCTCGTAAAATCCACGCGACCAGACAACAAACACGAAAGATGGAAGAACATATTAGAACGGAGGAGACATTGAAAGCAAAGATAACTGAATTGGAAGAACAAATTCGAGTTGCTACGGCAAGCGCTGAACAAGCTGAAAAAGAACGGGAAGAGGCAACGATTGATTTTCCACCCGGTTTTTACCCCAGTTCTGCTCAAATAAGGGGGCCATCTGCTTCGTCTGCAGTCGCTGGTATTTTCATGCCCCCACCCTCTCCTGGTTCATGGCAGCCCTTTTTTCGTAATCCCAATCCCCTTCAGTTCGTCACGTCGGTTGTCTCGACCTCTGAAGTCGGCACCACCAGACAAGGTGGTACACCCCTTGAACCTCCTCTGACTGGGCCCACGCTTGATCTCAGCAAGGATGGGGTCCGCCCAGAATCTCAGTATTTCTTCCTGCCTCAAGACCATTCCGCCCAATTCACAATTCCTGGACCTTCGGGAACTCAGCCTCCTAGGGGCAATCAGATACAGCCACAGGTCTCCTTTGGGTATCCATTAGCTACTGGTTTTGGCACCAATAAAACAAAGGGGCTAAGTATTGACAGGCTGAATCTGTTAGAAGAGAGAGTGAGGGCTGTTGAAGGGACCGATCCTTTTGATCCTACAGGACCTGAAGACATGTCCATGGTACCAGGGATAACCATGCCCAAGAAGTTCAAAATCCCAGAGTTCGAGAAGTATACTGGGATTGAGTGTCCAAAAACTCATCTCAAGATTTACTGCAATAAGATGGCCGAAGTGATCCATAATGAGTCGCTGCTAATCCACTTGTTCAGAGAGAGTTTGGCCAAGCATGCATTGACTTGGTACATGAGTCTAGATAGGAATAGAATTAGGACTTGGAGAGATTTGTCTAACGCCTTCTTCAAGCAGTACAAGTTCAACATGGAAGTGGCGCCAGACCGTTCTGATCTGCAGAACATGGAGAAGAAGGCCGACGAATCGGTGAAGGTTTATGCTCAAAGATGGAGAGAACTCGCTGCCAGAATTTCTCCTCCTTTAAGCGACAAGGAACTCATATCCATTTTCGTGAACACCTTCAAGGTTCCTTACTACAACTATCTCATCTCCAATTCGTCGAACAACTTCTCCGACATAGTTCAGGTAGCGGAGAGAGTGGAGCAGGGGATTAAATCCGGAAGGATCGTTGTTTCCACACCAGAGGAAACACCTAAGAGATCGTCTATTATAGAGGAAGATGTCAGTTGTGTCACCTACCGACCAAGTTGCGAGCAACTTTTTCCATCACCTCCACCACAACCCACACAATCTAAACTACAAAACCCACCAAATAGCCGTAAGAACCGGGAGCCACTGCCACCTCTTCCTGTTTCTTTGGGAGAGATTTTCAAGCATCTCTTGCCAGCGGGGCAAATTGCACCAATTCCATTTTGACCTCAACAACCTCCTTACCCAAAATGGTACGACCCTAATGCAAGATGCGAGTACCATGCTGAAGCTCCGGGCCACACAATAGAAAATTGTTTCGCCTTTAAAGGAAAGGTTAATCACTTGCTCAAGAGTGGATGGATCTCTTTAGAAGGGTTAGCCGAAGGACTCTACACGACCACCAGCTCTTGAATGAACACTCTCCTAGCTCATAATAGGCTCATGCTGCTAATCTATACTTTTGTACATAGTCGAACCTATGACTATAAACCAGGGCGCTTTGTGGGAGGTAATCCACGCGTATTGTCAGTATTTCTATTTTGTAAATCAAAATTTTGGAATACCTTTTCCTCTGAATTTACTATTTAATTCCCTTTTTATCTTAGATACCAATGAGAATATGGGGCAAGCAGGTAAAATGATTGAGCACATTTTACCAGGGGGGCAAGGCATAAGGAGTGGTAATTCGCCACAAAGAGCTCATCCTACCCTTGCCTTCAGATTATCGCTGCAGCAGGAACTCCAATCAATATACTGCATTCTCATTCTGTGCGGTAACGACATTTACGCCCATCTGGTTCTCGACTGCAAATTCAGGATTCAACCATGATCAAAATTTTCATGTTTTGAATTTTATCATCACAAACAAGATTTCCCCGCATGTACAGCGTACGGTGAAGATCAACCCCATAATTGATGGGCCACTAAATGCTGACTTTAAGGGTAATTGCCCTCATCCGCAACCCTTGCTGCAAAAGCTGAAGTATGGGGACTCCCCTGTAAAGAAACAACGTGTTAGCTTCCCCCAATAGCAACCTGAATCTCCAGCTGACTGAGGATTCTCATCTGTCACTCCAAATGTTATTCAAGCCATACTTCTTTATCAACAATTGGCTATCCCTAGCATAGAAGATGTCTCCTCGCCAAGGGCAGCCAAGGAGTGATTCAACTCTTTCTAGGCAATACTATTATCCAGTTTGAGTGCGAACAATGTTGGGTTAGAATCATGAAGCTGACTCCTCGTTGATGAACCTGTCAGATTGTTAGCTGCTGCTTGCTGCGCACGTCCAGAGAAGTCCACTTTTCCTCTCTGCCTCTTTAAATTTTTGTACAACTATTCTGCATTCATTCCTGCATTGGGGGCAACTCTTTTAAGCATTCATAAAATTCTTGAGTGATCATGCCATCATGTTTTGTCTGTAAAATTGCTAAAACTGTTAATATTTGTTATAAACTGTGCATAAAATTCTTTGAATAAAATTCACACTACCTTCCAGGGTACATGCACCATTAGACATGGGATAGCTGTAAGATGACAGGGGACTTTGCTTTTTGCTTCCACCTTTCTTTGGTCTTCCCATTCTTTTGTCTTCAAACACTTGCCTTTGCTTTCTATCCGATTCATTTCTAAGCCGCTTGTAAAATATCTTGCATCCACTTAAACTCCCTAAATAATGAGTAGTGCCCAACTGAGGTTGGTAACAGAAGAAAAGGTGCACATCGAAATTGGTTTGCGCAAGAGGAATTGCAAAATCTCCAAGGATTGCTAATGGTCAACACCGGAAGAAGGCCAAAAATCAAGAGGCCTCTGCCAAAGACTGAAATGACGACAGACAAGACAAAAATTGTACTTGCTTTACTCGCAAAAAAACAACAAAAAAACAAAAAAAAACAAAAAGAAAAAGAAAAAGAAAAGAAAAGAAAAGAGTACAAAAATGGTCAAAAGTCAACAAAATGGTCTCAAAACAAAAGAGATCATCTTCAATGAAAATTCAAAAATGGTCCTAAGTCAACAAGAAATGGTCTCAAAACAAAAGGAGATCATTTCCAAAGAAAATTCTAAAATTGGCGCTTCGTCAATGACAAATGATGGTCTCAACAGTAAAAGAGATCATTCCCTGCAAAGATTCAAAAACCAATGCTCTTCGTCAACAACAAATGGTGATCTCAAAGAAGGAGCATCCTCAAGAAAAGCTAAAGAACTTGTACACCTTACTTCCAGCTAGCAACCTCAGTTGTGCACTGCTCATTAAAACCCTATTTCCTTCTGCTAAACAACATTCTCCTTTCTAAATAGACTTCTTCTTTCTGTCTACACACTTTATTTTCTTTCTCTTGCAAAGTCCTTTTGATTATATGAAGGCCCATGCATGTGCATCTTCATCTGAAGTTTATTCACTCGGATTGACATTGCAAATTTGACTTTGTGCTATGTTTGTTGCATTTTTATGAGTGTAAACACGTAGCCTGATTTCTGAGTGGGAGCGCAAACACCAATATCCGGTGAGGATTGCTTACGTCTACATGATGTGGGAAAGTCTTCTCCTTGAGGTCGTTATCTCCTGGGCAAGATGCAGACGCTTTTCTGGGCTTGTATCAAGCATGCTTATATGGTAGAAACTGGATGACATGTTATCCAAAAATGCATAAATTTGTTGAACCTTCTCTTGATAGGGAAGTTGTTTTATAAAATGCTGGGGGCAAACCTTAGGGTAGTGTGGGAATACTTTCATATACAGCATACATGATTTGACCTCATTGTTTCCCATTTATCAATTGCTCTCTCTTGCTATCCATTACTGCTTCACGTTTGTTTCCTCCCTATTTGCAGGATACAGATATGCTCTAGTGGGATCAAGCTTCCCTACCATCCGGGCGTCCGAATGGAGCACGTTACCACTCTACAATCATTTTCGTATGGCGGTCCATTCCCCCATCACCACGATAACCGAATGGAGCACGTTACCACTCCACAATCATTTTTGTATGGCGGTCCATTCCCCCATCACCACGATAACCGAATAGAGCACGTTAGCACTCCCTAATCAACTTCGTACGGCGGATCACGCTCCCCCGTCATCCAATCAAATATTCGAATGAAGCATATCATTCTGCATTTAATGTTCTGCATCAATCAGCGACGGCCTACGAGTACGACCCTCGACATAGCTGAGTTTACTTTTTCTGCATCAATCAGCGACGGCCTACGAGTACGACCCTCGACGGAGCTGAAGTTTACATTTTCTGCATTTACGTCTGAGAATTGCGGTGTCCCCGTTCAGATGTCAAGTTTCATTTCCTGCACAGAGGTCCGAGAATTGCGGTATCCCCGTTCGGATCTCAAGTTTACATTTTCTGCATCGAGGTCCGAGAATTGCGGTGTCCTCTCAAGTTACATTTTCTGCACCGAGGTCTGAGAATTGCGGTGTCCCCGTTCGGATCTCAAGTTTATATTTTCTGCATCGACGTCTGAGAATTGCGGTGTCCCCGTTCAGATGTCAAGTTTCATTTCCCGCACAGAGGTCCGAGAATTGCGGTGTCCCTGTTCAGATCTCAAGTTACATTTTCTGCATCGACGTCTGAGAATTGCGGTATCCCTGTTCAGATGTCAAGTTTCATTTCCTACACAGAGGTCCGAGAGTTGCGGTGTCCCCATTCAGATCTCAAGTTACATTTCCTGCATCGACGTCTGAGAATTGTGGTGTCCCCATTCAGATGTAAAATTTACATTTCACTGCATCGATGTCCGACAGTTGCGGTGTCCCCGCTCGGATATCAAAGTTTAAATTTTCCGCATCGATGTCCGACAATTGCGGTGTCCCCGCTCGGACGATAAATTACATTTTTTTGCACTTTATTTTCAACATCAACCTAGGGATTGCGAGTACTACCCTCGCTCGTACGTGAAGTTTACTTTTCCGCCAATTTACTTTTCACCCCATTATCAGGGAAGTTTGTCATTTACATTTTTGCCAATTTACTTTTCATCCCATTATCAGGGACAAGTCATTTACATTTCATCCCACTCCCAGGTAAGTCTACACTTAAATTTCGCATTTTCAAAACCATCGTTGGTTCGGGAGCAACCATCTTTACTGCTCATCAAAAATCTCGGTTACACCGAATTTTTCATAATACAGTAAAAAGGGGGCAACTGTTGCTACCCGATTTTTGATTTTTGATTTTTTCATCAAAACATTTTTCATTTTTAAACGTCATTTTTCTAAAACCACACGTCCATTTACTTTCATCTAACTGATGTTTATTTTTATGCTCCTTGTCATTTAAATTTCATTTCATACTTTTTTATCACTTTTTCCATTCGAACTTATATCAATTCCGAGTAAAATTCTCAAAACTGATGGTCGAACAATTTCGCTCATTAGCTGCTGATAAGAATTTGTCTACTGCCGAAGGGTAGAAGGGGGGAAGGGCTCCTTCAGTTCAGTGTCCGCGGTGGTCCGTTGTACCTGCAAGGCGCCGGAGGGGGTCTCCGGCGGAAACACTCCGATGCTTAAGTCAGTATCAGTGGTAAAAAATGGCAGAGCTTGGGCCAGCGAATTGTGCTTACCTGCCTCCTTCGCGAGGGAGGTATTTATAAAGGAATTTGGCATTTCTGCGGGCTATCGCTCCCGTCAGGGGTTATAGTTTGCCCGTACAATGATGTGTCATCATGGCGGTAGGTGAGGGGGTGGTTGCTACCCTGGCAAGGTAACGGTTAGTGCATTCCTCCCAACGAGTGGTTTTCACCGGGGTGGGATAGCACCTCTGGTCGTTTCGAGGGGCCGAGTGGGGACCCTTCCCCCGTGTCGTCAGCTCTCTTGGCGTCAATCTCTCAAGGGGAGACGACAACTTCGTTGCAGCCGTGGCGGTAGGAACAGTAGACATCACGGGGTAAGAGACGAAAATGCCCTTGTCGTTAGGCGGATTGTTATCATAAGCCCAACTGAAAATGAGCCCGAGCGTTTACCAAGGGCTAACGCCCCCTCTTCAACGCATCGTTCTTCCATATACTGAAGCGGCACCTTGTCAGGAGATGGGCTTTCCCCGACCGTAGTTGTCCAAGGTCTATAAATTGAAGTTTTTCTTCGCGCAAGTTTTCTCACATCTTTTCCTCCTTTCTTTTCATATCTCACCATGGATGAGCTGACCAGAAATTTCCTGATCTCTAAAGCTTTGACCCTGAAGAACCTTACTGAGGGTGACATCGGCTTCCTGGAGAGGATGATCACCAAGACCTCTAAGGATGTCCTGGAACTGCAGGGGATACTGACCCCTATTTTGTCTAAGCAGCTAGGGATATCTTTGGAGGACTTTAGTCCTCTGGAGAGTTTGGCGAAGCTGGCCGCCACCACTTCTCACCTCGACGTGGTCGCTTCGATGCTGCAGCAGAGGAAGGACTTACTGGCCTACTGCCTAAAGGGTATGAGGGCCTGCTCTGCCGAGCTGACTTCCGTTGCTAATGCCTTGAGGGAGGTTCCCGTTGTACCAGGGGAGGATGATGCTGGGTCCAACGCTTGACCACTGTCTTCGCTTCCTCTTGTTGCTTTTCGTTATGCTTTCTTGTACATGTCTAGATGCTAAGGCCGTTCAGGCCGTAAATAAATGGTTGTTTCTTTTATCATCAAGTCTTTTTTTCCCTTGTTTAATTTCTTGGTGCGTTAGTTGGGGGTATTCGCTATAAGCCCAACCGAAAATGAGTCTTCCTCGGGACGCCGTCCTGCAGTGGTTGTGTTCTGAGGAATTGGCAATGAATGTTCTACTTCAACCGTTTTCTGTGCCGCTTTCCCAGAGGTAGGTGATTGGGCGGTTATTTGGTGCCTTTTGGTTGGCGCATTTAACGAGCGGGTATGCCTGTGCTGGATCGGATTCTGCAATTACGGTTACTTTTCCCAGGCACCTTAATTGTTTTTCAGGGGGATGCGCGAGGATCGGAGCGCTTCCCTGGCTATTTAAGGGGGTTGCATTCCCCTTTTCCTGTTCATCTTCATTTTCTTCTTTCTCTTTTGCTTTTTTGCAGGTCATATGGCAGATTTTTACTTTTTGAGTTCTGCGGATCGTGACTCTTTGCCAACCCCTCCGACTTCGCCGGACTCAGATCACCCTCCTCCGTCGCCACCATGGAGGCCTCCGGTCCGCCTAAAGGGCCGCAAAAGGCAAAGGGAGAAAACTTCCAAGGTGTCTGCCGCGGCTTTGGATTCTTCTGGCTCCGCTACCCGAGAGGGTAGCAGACGCTTTCATGTATCTGACTGCTCGTTGGAGAAAATTTCCTCTGCCGATGCTGGTATTGGATAGGCAGGGTTAGGTGCCAAGGGGAAGTCAGGCCCGTCAGGGCCCTGCCCAGGGAGGGGAGTGAACGAACCCATTCCAACTGCTGACGGGAAGATGCCATTCCTGGATGACGACGGGGTTTATCACCACGGCGTTTACTGGCCTGATGAGGATTAGCGCCTTTACGTTAGGCATATTGTACATGCCTTTTGGCATCTTATGAATAAAATAATGCTTTCTGTCTTTTCTCTTTGTCATTATCTTTCCGTCAGCATGCTGGTCTTGTTGATAGCTAACGCGAGGGTTTAGCCTTGCCGAGGCAACCATTTCGCGGTTATTTTGACTGAGTCAACTTTGTCGCTTTTTTGGGGAATCACGACGAATAACTTCTCTTTTCGCATTCTTTTAATTCGTTTCCACGTGGCCAACTTCTTTTACACGCGTCCCAGCATGATTGGCAGCTCCATTAATGCGGTGGCATTTTAATTCTTTAAAAAGGACCATTTTATCTTTCCAAAACTTTTGCCCTTGCTCCGAATTTTTTCTTTTCGTCTTCCTTCGTCTTCTTCTCCGAATAACTTTCTGGTCGTCCGCCGTCGTCCACCGAGTCACCCGTAAATCTTCCCTTCTAAGGTACCACTTTAATCCTCTCAAATTTCCTATTTGCTGATTTATTATGGTTAGGAATAGGCCTCGCCAGGTTATCTGGAGACCCATGGATCCAGAGGTCGCACAATCACCCAGTATTTTTACATGCGATGTGGTTCTAAAGGCCGAACTGGAGGAACACGGTATTACCTTTCCTCTCGGGTATGAACCTTTTATTCCTGAAAGTCATATGCGGCTTCATAATCCGGCGTGGGGTTTCTGTAGGATGCTTTATTTTAAGATGTTCCTTTATGGTTTCCGATTTCCCGTTCATGATTCAATACTAACGTTGCTGCGGGAGTACAACCTTAATCCTACCCAGATAACTCCCTCTTCCTGGTGTGCGGTTTATGCTTTCCTTCGCGCTTGCGAGTTGAAGAGCATTTTCACCCCATCTCTCAATTTATTTCGCAAATTCTTTAGTATGAATTGTCATAATTGTTTGATCGAAATCACTCCTCGATGGGATGATGCATTCGTGCAGTCGTTCTGGCAGCGGTTTCGTGGCTTTAAGAAGGGTGTGGCTGATTGGAAAAGTGGTTTCTTCGTTCTTGAGCTACCGTCCCGTTTGTGGCGTATTAATTTCAACCAGGAGCTCATAGGCCCCATTTGGACGAATCCCGCGATACTGACCAGAGCTGAGCTAGAGCAGGCTAACGCTTTGTTAGACGAGGATGCCTGCTATCGTATCCACGACTTTGCTTTGTTCAAGCCTCTGGAGGAGTGCGTTATGGGTGAGTCTGCCTCTTTTCGTGCTTTCTTTTGCATTCCTCTTAACACGTTTCTTTACAGAAGATGCTAACGGTCGATCTCCAGGTGACGCTGGCGCTCATTTGAATGTAACACCGCTCCAAACTTTACTAGCCTCTCCTCCTACCGAAGGCTCCAATCGCCCAAGCGTTCGACCTCCGAGGAGGAGAACCAAGACGGGTGCCCGGGGAGGGCGAAGGCTCGGCGGCTCTGTCCAAGCTTCTCGTTTCGTCGAGAATTGGCTACCAGATCGTCGTAAGGGAACAGACTCTAGTCGAACCGCGACAAGGGTGATTGATAGTGACAACGAGGATATGGATGTTAAACCAGACCTTTGCCATGCTTCTTCCTCGCGTCAGAAAAGACTCAGAGTGGACACAAGTGAACAGGCTACCGGGGTATCTTCTGTTGATGCGGCTACTGCTTCTATACATGCCGTTTCGTCTAAGGCAAGCACTCCTCAGCCAGTGAAGACTACTGAGGCACCAGCTGCTACCTGCTCTACTGAGGCGGAGGTCCCGCTGACGGCATGTCCTCTTCCTACAGCTAACGCTCCTGATTCTCCGATTTCTCACTATATTCCTGATGTAGTGATCACGTCTTCCGCTGCGGACTCAGCTGCTGGGCTGCCTCCTAAAGCCCTTCCATAGCTGTTCTTTGCTCCTATCTCGAATGTGCTTACTCAGGGTTCTTCTTCAGCTCCGTCAGTCAATCTTTCCCATGATGGCCCTAACGGGGCCCCGGCCTATCGTATAAATTTGACAGGGTTCTGCTTTGACATTATTCCTTCTGTAATAATGCTGACGCTATGTAACCGTTACCGCGCCGTTTGATTCATTGTGATGTTACCGTTAGTCGTTCTTTGTTATCTTCTTTGTATTGTCGCGCCGTTTGGTGAGGCTAGCACTGCTTTTTAGGTCATTAAATGCCGCAGTCCCTCCATTTAATGCGATTTGAAAAGTAATGATGAGGAGAGACACGTGTCCTTCCACGGAGAGGCGTTTGAAGCAAGCGTCTTCTAGGGAGACGCGAATGCTGAAGCGTTTCATCATTGTTTTAAAACTTATACCTTCTCGCGCGTGCCTCACTCTTAGTCGCGCTGCTTCGCCATGTGTCAGTTGTTAATTGGTCGTGCCCTCTCAGGGTTATATATAATGTTTTCCCTACCTCCTCTTTCTTTTTTAATCTCCTTTCTTGTACGTTGTTGCCTTCTGGACAAATAACCCGCGTCGCTCCTTCTTTTCTAGTCTGAGACTCCTGGTGTTCTCTTTTGCTAAGGTACACACCCTTTTCTTTCCTCCTCCTTTCTCCTTTGTTAGTCATGGCTAAAACTCGTTCTAAAAAATCCGCCGAGGAAGGGGATCCTCAAAGGTCTGTTGGGGAAGAAAAAATTGATAGTACACCCACTTCTCTTTATACACTGCCCTTAATTCATCGCAAGATGGCTGAGTCTAATGCTCGATTCCCTAAAGATTATCCCGTGCGTGTTGCTTCTGAATCACTTCGCCTGAACAGTGTTCTACCCGATAATAGTAGAATGTTGTATGCTAAGTTATTTGATTATGGGTTTTGTCTTCCCCTTGACCCGCTTGTGAAATTGCTGTTGGCTGATTCTGACCTGACTCCGGCTCAGTTGAGCCCTAACGCGATTTGCGTTGTCAGCGCATTTGCTGCATTGTGCCGTTTCAAAGGGATTGAATCTCCCACTTTGGCCTTGCTTCATGATATTTTCCTGCTGTACTCTCGTAAGGGGGTGATATCAATATCCCCCCGTTATGAAGATGGCTCACTAAAGCCCTTTACTTGGAAACTCATGGGCATCGAGTCTTCTGTTCCTCGCTGGAAAGAAGAATTTTTTGTTGTTGATCTGCCCGAGCCTTTATGGAGGGCCGACTTCAATGAGGAAATTAAAGATGGGGCCTGGGGTAATCGGAAACCCCTTTCTGACCCAGAAGACGGCTGGTTGAAGACGCTGCTTCAACTAGACTTCAGCGTTGATGCCCGTAAAGTGGCTAACGGGTTGGATATGGAGAAGTGCAAAAAGGGTGAGCGTTTGACCTTTCCTTTTACGTTGCAGGGGAATACTAACGCTAACATTTTGTAACTGTGCAGTGCCTCCACCCAGTTGGGAGCCTGAGTATTTTCGAAGGAAAAGGAAGCGAGAGCAAAAGAAGAAGGCTGAAGCCGAAGCTAGAGCTGCCGCAGCCACTACCGCTGCCGCTGCTGAAGGGGAGGCTACTGCTACCGCCCTAGATACTACCCAAGCGCCGCCTCCTCGAGCTCGTGCTGCAAAGAAGAAAAGGGCTAGAAAAGCCCGTGCTACGTTTCTCGTTTCCTCCCCGGCTGTCGCATTCTCGGAGGCGACAACTGACATGATCCCCTCTGGAATTCCTCTAGTTCCTTTGGGTACTCAAGTATTTATTTACCTTCCTCTACTGTTTTCTTTCTTTTTGCGTAGTTTCCTTATTATGCTCTGTGCTATTTAGGAAACCGCTACTGTTTCGGCTCACTCGTCCTCCCAGGGTGACATGTCTATCGCGGAGTCCCTCCGAGAGCGTCAGAAGAAGGCTCGCTATGAGCTTCAAAATAGTCCCTCATCATCTGCTACTAATCCTCTTCTGACAGTCCTTGGGGGTGGGGGTGCACCTGTCGATCAGTCGCAAGGTGCTAACTTTGGCGGTGATCCTCACGTTTTAAGTGATTCCCCGATCTATTCTTCTTCTACTGCGGCGGGCTTTAACCCGAGTGCCCTTAATCTTGGAGCACTTGGAGGAGATGGGTCCTCTGTTCCTAACGCAGGAGGTTCCAACAGTCGACCTCCTTCTCCTGCTACTCTGCTTTTTGTTCCGATGTCTCCTCCTACTGCCGCGAGAGGTGGCCCTGCTCCAATCTTGATGGCTGGTGCCTCTTCGTATATTCCTCCCCTCCTTCCTACTCACCAGCTTAGCTTGCGCTCCTTCAGGGATAATGTTCTGCAGTTTCTAGCGGATGCTGATCATAACGATGTCCTCGCGTCTACCTCCTTTCTGGCAGCCGAGATGATGTCTCTTCAAAGGGAGAGAGATGCCTTCGTGGCTAGGAGTCAGCAGGAACGCATAAACTTTCTTCCCTCTCAAGCGTTTTCTACGTTCTGCCATCTCCATTACATGGATGAGGAAAACGCCAGAGTGGCGGCAAACGGGCAGGGGGAGATAAACAGGCTGATGTCAGAGCGTCAGAGTTACCTGGATGCCCTTACCGCCGCCAAGCAAGAATCAGAGACTGCCAGGCGGGAGGCCGTGATTGCTAAGCAGGAGGTGGACGCTGCCAGACTCACTTTAGAGGAGGAAAAACAGAAGAGTGTTGCTCTGAACGAACGCCTTTCTCAAGAGGAGACCGAGTTACGTCAGGAGAGATAGAGGAACGCTGAGCTATCTGCCGATCTTGCTCTTTCCACTGAGAAGAGCCGTTGGTATTTGAAGGAAGGCGGAGCAATCATGTCGGACGCTTTTATGCATAATTATGGGGTAGAGAACCTGCGTATCGAAGTTCTTGCTGACTACTTTGATGAGAGAGTCCCGACCGTCACTGATGAGGGCTTCTACCGCTGGAGATCTACCCAGCAAGGAGGAGGCAGTGCACCAGCTGGTCCTTAGGCATCATGCTTTTGGGCGTTTTTGATTTTTGTGGCCAATGCGCCCACCTCTGTTTTGTAATATTGAAAATATCACTTCTTTGCTGCTTTTTGAATGGGATTTCTTTATCCACTTCGTTTCATAATACTGTTGGTGTGATTATTCGACCGCGGTGCTTTGCTGTTGTGTTTCTGTTTTGGAGACATGTCCTTTCTGTAATTGCGTGGCTTTCAATACAGGCTTCTCAGCTATATCTTTCTGTTGCCTTATCGTTGTTTCTTCTGGTGACATTCCTGTCGCGATGATGTTGCTGTGATATGGACACCTCTCCAGCTCTACTTCACCGGGTACCAACCGCTCGGTTACTAGCTGGGGTATTTTTATTCCAAGTGTCAACGGTCGGCTTGGGGCGTGCCTCGTCTTAGTGAGCCGTCTGATCAGGACTGGGCATCACAAGGATAGGATTTTCACTCCCAAGCGTTGAAACCTCGCGTCTCTAGAGTGTGCCTCGTCTTAGTGGACCGTCTTTGTGAGCACGGTTGCCACAAGGATAGGATTTTCACTTCTAGGACGGAGTTGCTGTCTCCTCGGGGCGTGCCTCATCTTAATGGGCCGTCTTTGTGAGCACGGTTACCACAAGGATAGGATTTTCACTCCCGAGGATGCCGGGGCGTGCCTCATCTTAATGGGCCATCTTTGTGAGAACGGTTACCACAAGGATAAGATTTTCACTCCCGGGGGCGTTTGGGGCGTGCCTCGTCTTAATGGTCCGCCTTTGTGAGCACGGTTGCCACAAGGATAGGATTTTCACTCCCAACGCTTTATTATGCCAGGGCGTGCCTCGTCTTAGTGAGTTGTCTGATCAGGACCAACCATCACAAGGAGAGGATTTTCACTCCTGGCATTCTTCATTACCTTCATATTTTCAATTGCAAATGCACGGGGAATATTCCTGATTCATCTGTTAGAATAACGTTGATATTACCGAATAAGATAGACTAGTTTCGGGCGTGGTATAGCTTCAGCCGAGCTATGTTCCAAGAGTTCTGCAGGGGCATTCCATCGAGTGTCTCCAAATGGTAAGCTCCTCTCCCCACGACACGGGTGACACGATACGGTCCATCCCAGTTTGGGCTAAGCTTTCCCATGTGTTGCCCTGCTGCTCATTTATCTCTGAGCACTAAATCTCCGGCTTTAAGCAATCGTTCTCTCACTTGCCTGTTGTGGTATTGTGCCATTTTCCTTTTGTAGTGCTGGGTTTTTAGGAGAGTTTCCTCATGTGCCTCTGGTAGTGCGTCAAGGTTAGCGCGTAACCTTTCTTCATTAGTTTCTTCTTTGAAATGAGCCACCCGAAGGCTTATGATGCCAATTTCTACCGGAGTGACGGCTTCTGTTCCAAAAGGTCAACGCGAACGGAGTCTCTCCTGTGCTAGCCTTGACAGTCATACGATAGGCCCATAATACGTATGGCAGTTCGTCTGGCCATTTCTTTTTTGATCCTTCCAGGTTTCTTTTGATGCCACTAAGAATACTGCGGTTGGTTACTTCTGCCCGGCCATTAGTTTGAGGGTGTGCTACAGAAGAGAACCTTTGTTCGATCTAAAATTCTGCGCACTGATCCCTGAAGAATTGGCTTGTAAACTGTGTTCCGTTGTCACTAACCAGTATGCGCGGTACCCCGAATCGCATAATGACTTGGTGTTTGAAGAAATGCCAAATTTTCTCGGTGGTGATGGTGGCTAACGCCTCGGCTTCGGCCCATTTTGTGAAATAATCTACCGCCACAACCACGAATTTTAACTGAGATCTGGCCTTTGGAAACGGGCCCAAAATGTCAATGCCCCATTTGGCAAACGGGCACGGAGCGACTATTTCTGAAATCTGGACGGCCGGTTTTCGAGGGATCTTGGCGTATTCTTGACATTTCTGACAGGTTTTCACGAAGTTGTGGCAATCTCTCCGAATGGTGGGCCAGTATAACCCCGACCGAAAGACTTGGGATGCCAAAGTGTCGCTGGCGATGTGCATGCTGCATATCCCTTCATGAATTTCTCGCAACACGTGAAGGCCTTCCTGCTCCGATACCCACTTAGCGGCCGGATGGGAGAAACATCTCCGAATTAATTCTCCATTGTAGTACGTGCATCGTGCCGCTTGTTTCAGGATTTTCCTTTTTTCCACATCTTCCTCCGGTAGCTCATCATGTTTCAAGTATTTTATTACTGGGATTCTCCAGTCATTTTCCATCTCCTCCACACAAAGTGATGCTTGCTCTTCCATGAAAGAGGGTGTGGGTAGTTCTCCGTAGTGCACATCGTTGGGTATGGAGGCTTCTAAATTGGCTGCCATCTTGGCGAGGCTGTCAGCCTCTTCGTTATTTTCCCTGGGGATATGTTCAAAGGTAACCTGAGTGCCTTTTTCCTGCATCTCCGGCAGCTCACGCTTTACTTTGGCCAAGTATTGAATCATGATGGGTTCTCTGGCTTGGGAGTTCCCCAGAACTTGATCTATTATTAGTTTAGAATCCCCACGTATCTTTAAACGTAGGCTGCGTTCCGCTTCCGAGGCGTGTGTAGCTTCAACGGAGAAGTTGTTTCCTATTCTGAGTCCTGCCAGCAATGCTTCGTATTCTGCCGCATTGTTTGACAACGGTTGCAGGATTCTGATGGCATATCGTATTTCCATGCCGTTTGGTCTAACTAGGAAAACACCTGCGCCTGCTAACTCTTGATTCTTCGCTCCATCTACGTGAATAACCCATGAGTCTACGTACATTTCCGGGGACGGGAGATATAAATCCTCTGATTCTTCTTCTGATAGGTCTATCAACGCATCGTTTGTGAATGTGCATTCCGCTATGAAGTCTGCTAACGCTTGGGCTTTAATGGCCGGTCTAGCTTTATACTATAACCCATATTGTTCGAGCTCGATTGCCCAAATCAACATTCTCTCCGAGGACTCTGGCTTTCTAAAGATTTTTCTCAAAGGCTGATCGGTGAGTACGGTAACAGGGTGGGCTTGGAAGTATCGGTCCATCTTTCGTGTTGCCTGTATTAGGGCAAGCGCTATCTTCTCGATGCGGGCGTATCGTAGCTCAGCATCTTTCAATATGTAGCTGACGAAAAATACAGGACGGTGTATATGCCCTTCACTTCGTACGAGGACAGCGCTGACTACCTCGTCAGCGACGCCCAGGTATAGATATAGCTCATCGCCGGACTCAGGCCTCGTTAGCACTAGATCAGATGAGAGGTAAGCTTTTAGCCCGACAAACGCTTTCTCACATTCCTCTGTCCATCCGAAGGGGGCCTTGTTTCGGATGACTTTGAAGAAGGGTAAGCATCTCTCACCCTGCTTAGAGATGAACCGTCCCAATGCGATGATGCGCCCGGTGAGCTTCTGTATTTCTTTGACAGTCCGAGGCGGTATCATATCTTGGATGGCCTTTATCTTTGAAGGGTTAGGTTGGATACCCTTCCGGCTAACCACGTAGCCCAAGAATTTACTCGTTTGGAACGCGAACATGCATTTCCGTGGATTCAGCTTCATTTTGTATTCTTTCATCACACTGAAGACTTCTTCCAAATCAGTTAGGTGGTCTTTAAAGCTTCGACTTTTGACTAGGATGTCGTCCACGTAAGCTTCTACATTTCTCCCAATTTGCTTTTCGAAAACCTTATTTTCCATGCGCTGGAACGTTGCCCCGGCGTTTTTTAGCCCAAACGGCATTGCAGTGTAGCAGTAAGTAGCCCTCGGAGTGATGAAGGCGGTTTTCTCTTCATCTTCTATGGCCATGGGAATTTGATGATACCCGGAGTTAGCATCTAGGGAGCTTAGGTAGGCATATCCAGTGGTTTGGTCGACCAACTGATCGATTCCAGGAAGGGGATAGCAATCTTTGGGGCAGGCGTTGTTCAGGTCAGTGAAATCGATGCATATGCGCCAATCCCCGTTAGGCTTTGGAACTAACACAGGGTTAGCTAGCCAAGTCGGGTATTGGACTTCTCGGATGAATCCCGCATCCGTGAGCTTAAGTAACTCTTTCTCGATGACTGCTATCTTTTCTGGTGAGAAAACGCACCGCTTTTGCTGAATAGGCTTGGCGTCTGGGCTAACGTTTAACCGGTGTTCTGCAACCTCTCGCGAAATACCGGGCATGTCCGCCGGTTTCCACGCGAATTCTCCTTTGCATTTTCTTAGCAGTCGGGTTAATTGCACATTCTCTTCGGGGCTTAGTTTCTCACTGATCAAGAGATTCGCTTCACTGTCCTCACCGATAGGTATTGACATCATCTGATCCAGCGGCTGAGTGCGCTTTTCTTCTTTATCGTCGAAGGGATCGTCTACCACGCACACGTAACGGTCACAACTCCTTTGAGTCATAAGCAAGTAACATTCAGCAGCTAGCTTTTGGTCTCCTTGGATTGAGACCACGCCGTCCCATGAGGGGTATTTCATCCGCAGGTGTTTTGGGATATCGCTGCCCCAAAGCGATTGAGGAACGGCAGCCCCAGTATGGCGTTATAAGGCAGCGTCAGGTCTACGACCAGAAATAATAGCTCTTCAAAGCGTTTGGATGTGTCTTCACAGAAATATACTGATAGTGACGTGATTCCTGCTACCGGGATCGGTACCCCATCGATCCCAACGATTGGTCTTTTGCAAGGCGCTAGCTCACCGTCGGGGCGCTTCATCAAGTTGTATGCTCCTAGCGAAAATAAATTCACCGCGCTCCCATTATCGACAAGGGTTCTTCTTACTCCGTGACTGCCAATGACGGGTGTTACTACCAACGCGCCGTTATGCGGGAAAACAATGCCTTTTTCGTCCTCTTCTGAGAAGGATAATACCATTCTGTCTAAAGCGCTTATTGCCTCGATTTTCACCTGTGCGCTTTCTCGTTTGCGCTTTTCCCCGGGACTGGGCGTTTGTTGTACAGCTTCCTCGAAGTAAGGTGTTCCTCCCGCAATAATATTAATCATAGGCATCTGATCGCTATGAACAATGAGAACTTCTCTATTTTGTCCGAGGGGAACCGCGTTAGCCCCTGTGGCGTGGGAAGGCGCTTGCCTATGGTCAGTTATCACTTCAGTTGGATTATTCCTGGCCCCTTCTCTTGCCTTAGTGGAAAATTCTCCGAGGTAGCCTTCTTCAACTAATCGTTCTATGGCCAGTTTTAGCTCTCTGCACACATCAGTCGAGTGTCCTTTGACCTTGTGGAACTTGCAGTACGCGTTCTCTCTTCCTCCCATGATTACTCCTGGTTTCACAGGAGCTGGGTAACGGATGGGCAGATTTCGCTGCTGAACTATCGTTAGGAATTCCGCCCTTGGGAGTATGAGGGAAGGAAGGTCAGGGTCATATATCCGGCCCTTTGGCGGCTCCGCCTGTTTTCGAGTGGGGGACCCTCCGGGTCTCCCTTTCGAAAAATTGCCTCTCTGCCGATTAGAGGCCTTGGCGGTGTGCTCTTTCCGTTGGCTATAATCGTCACTTGGTCGCGTATCTGGGGCGTTGTCGTATGGGGCGTTAGGAGCCGGATATGGGTCTATCGGCATGTCTCGCATCCGTTCTCTATTTTCCTCCTCTTCCATCCTTGCATAATTATGCGCTTTCAGTCTTAACGCATCCAGGGTCAATGGTGGGTCCACTGTTAACGTGTCCCTTAATTTCCCGTAAGGACAGTTACGCTTTAGGGCCTCCACTGCAAAATCGATAGTGACCCCTGGCGTTAGGGACATTTCGAGGTCGAATCGGCTTAAAAATTCATTCAATGATTCCTGCGGTTTTCGATGAATATCGAATAGTGCCGCGACTGACTTCCTGATAGGGATCGCCGTGCTAAACCGACTCCTGAACTTTTCCTCCAACTGAGAGAAGTTATCAATAGATCCGGCTGAGAGTCCCTCGAACCAGAGACGTGTCACCCCTGACAGTGTCATGACGAAGATTTGACATAGCGCGACATCGCTACGAGTTTTGAACTGCACAAAGTCTTTCACCTTATTAAGGTGAGAAATAGGGTCTTTTGTGCCATCATATGACTCTGCAGGGAGTTTCACATGTCGATGAATCCTGTGATGCCTCACGCGATAACTGAACGGGTGGCCAGCGTTGCCATCAGGGACTCTGCGAGGGCGTTGTGGGAGTGGAATTTCAACATCATATCTGGGGTTTTGAGGGTCATACTCATGATGCCGCCTGGGAGATCGGCTGCGGCTTCTCGGAGTTCGAGTTCGTCGCCCCCTGCTGCTGGATCTTTCACTGTATCTAGGAGATGGTTCTCTAAACATCTCGCCTCGTCTATCATCCCAGTGTTCTCTATATTCATCACGTCGGCGACCTTCTTCAGGGAAGGGAACTTCTCTCTTGTATTGCCTAGAAAGATCAACAGGTTCGTGCGCGAGCTGCGAGACGTTCATGGGGGCCGATGACAGGGGTAGGGAAAACGGGAGCCCTCTGGATTGCCGGGGCGACAACGGTCGCTCATGAACAATAGACGGAGTGAAAACTATCTGGGAGGACACACCGGGTCTTGAGGCATGAGGCGTAAACCCAGCAGCCAATTCTGTCAACTGATCCAATTGGGCTTGGAGGGCCGCTATTGAGTTCGCGAAGGGGTTGCCTGCATCACCGATCACGGATCCCCTCGCTTGGGGGGTGGAATAGCTGGGTCCCGCTATGTGGGAAAAGGGGGAGCAAATATGGAAGGCGGGTATTTCTGTTCTTTGTCCAGGGGGAGGATCTGATCCCCCTGCAATGACCTCTTGCATTACAGTAGAAGCATCAGAGGTAGCGAAAGTGAAGAGTCGTCGACGGGTTTCGAACGGGATGCTGGAGGGTTGGGACGACACGAGATCTGAATCTGAGGCCATTCTCCTTCTAACTTCGGGAAGGATGGAGCTTGGTTATTAAGGATGCTCACTTAATAGAACCAAAGCTCTCAATGAAAGCACCAATTTGATAAGAATTTATCTACTGCCGAAGGGTAGAAGGGGGGAAGGGCTCCTTCAGTTCAGTGTCCGCGGTGGTCCGTTGTACCTGCAAGGCGCCGGAGGGGGTCTCCGGCGGAAACACTCTGATGCTTAAGTCAGTATCAGTGGTAAAAAATGGCAGAGCTTGGGCCAGCGAATTGTGCTTACCTGCCTCCTTCGCGGGGGAGGTATTTATAGAGGAATTGGGCATTTCTGCGCGTGTGGGATTATTAGGGGGTTATCGCTCCCGTCAGGGGTTATAGTTTGCCTGTGCAATGATGTGTCATCATGGCGGTAGGTGAGGGGGTGGCTGCTACCCTGGCAAGGTAACGGTTAGTGCGTTCCTCCCAACGCGTGGTTTTCACCGGGGTGGTGATAACAATTGAGACAATCCTGACGGTGATACTGCACTTATGGCTCTTGCCGGGGACGAACTCCTTTAAGCCCTATAATATATCTAACTATCGCCCCTGAGCCGGCAAGGACTTCCTAGGATGGTCGACATCAGCGGAGGGGGGTCTCGCGCATTCCTACACGCACGGCATCATCCCATCCTAGGGGACCCGTGATGTTATCGCTTCCGGCAGCCTCTATCAGACGTCATCTACCGCTGTCGCTCATGACGTCATCTACCGCTGTCGCTCATGACATCACCCCTGGGTATCGCCCGTACTGTTATCTCCAGGTATCGCCTCCCGCGGTCTATAAATACCCCTGTATTTTCAAACAGAAGGTAATATCGAGATCACCCAGAAGAACCTCTGTTGCATTGAAACCCGAACTGACTTAAGCATCGGAGTGTCTACGCCGGAGCCCCCCCTCCGGCGCTTTGCAGGTACATCCGACGTCAAGCGCAACCCCTCGGATCAACAGAAGTGACCGCCGTTCCGATCAGACTCGATCTCGAATCTTATCAAATGGTGCTTTCATTGAGAGATTTGGTGTATTAAGTGAGCGTCCTTAATAGCCAAGCTCTGTTTATTCTAGAAATCGGAACGGTTATGACTTCAGGATCGGAACCGGTCCGATCATCATCCTCTAATATTCCTTTCTCAATTCGCAGACAGTTATTCCCCTTTGCTACTGCTGATCTCTCTATGACATCGCAACCAATTACTTCGGGATCTTCTGACCTCTCGGTCAGGTTGGCAGGGGAAGCTCTCTCTTCGCAGACAGTTGTCTCGTCATCCCAGATGGCTGGATCTGACTTTTCCACTCCTCTTTCGAGGGGATTTGTGCTTAATAATGCAGGACATCTTTTTGCAAGTGAAATAGCGGCCCTTCGTTCTCGGTTGGAATATTTGACTGAAATGGCTGCGAGAATCACGCCTGGTGCTTCTGGATCTAGTGTCCCTCCCCGCGTCATGTTCACACCATCTATTGCCACTGATCGGCCCTTGTCGCCGTTGTTCTAGGGAAACCTCCAGATGCCTTCATCTGCGGCAGATCCCCCGGTTAGTTTTGTGCAGCTCACTCAAGGAAGAGTGGAGGCTTACGTACCACAGATGCCGCAAGGTCTCCTCCCACAAGGAGATAGACACCTTGAGGAGGTTAGGGACCATTGGGACGGGCGGAGGGAAAGAGCAAACAGGAGTTTATCTCCCGAATACAGTGAAAGATCCAGTAGCCGAAGGTATCGAAGTCGTTCTCCCAGAAGTCGTAGTCGATCTCCTAGGCGACATCTTACGGCAGAACCGCGAAATAGGGGGCGCCAAGCGGAAATATCTCCCCCGCGTCATGCGCGTGAAATTCTTGACGATACATCGAGTCACCCCTTTAGTCGCCGCATAAGGCGTCATAGGGGTTTTGTTCGCATATCAATAAAGTGAAGGATTTTGTTCAGTTTCAGACCCATAGTGATGCGGCGTTGTGCCAAATATTTGTTATGACATTATCAGGTGTCGCGCGTCTCTGGTTTGAGGGTCTCCCTGGTGGATCCATTAGTAATTTTGCGCAGTTAGAATCCAAATTCCGGAGCAGATTTAGTACGGCGATTCCAATTCGGAAATCCACCGCAGCGTTATTTGACATACAACGAATGCCTCAAGAAACTCTAAAGGAATTTCTCAGCCGATTCGATTTGGAAATGTCGTTAACGCCGGGCGTTACTATTGATTTCGCTATAGAAGCCCTGAAAAGGAACTGCCGCTACAGTAAATTGAAAGATGCACTAATGGTTGATCCTCCAGTGTCTTTAGATGCATTAAGACTCAAAGCCCATAATTATGCGAAAATGGAAGAAGAAGAAAACAGAGACAGAACTTATAACATGCCGCCTGGGGCATCTCACATTCCTGCCGCTCCTGCACATCCCCTGACCAATGACCACTTCACTGACGATTACGCCCGACGGAAGGATCATATTCCCAAGACCTTTGATAAGCAAAAGGGTCATTCTTCGAAAGGAAAGCTCGGTGGTTCCCCTAATCGGCGTCAAGGGAACTCTTCTAAAAATCGGACATATGACCCAGATTTTCCTTCCCTTAATGTACCAAGGGTGGAGATTTTGGTGATAGCGGAACAGCGAAACCTCCCCATCCGTTACCCTGCGCCCACAAAACCAGGGGTACTTCTGGGAAGAAGGGAAAATGCTTACTGCAAATTCCACAAAGCCAGGGGACATTCCACAGAAGCGTGTAGAGAATTAAAATTGGCGATAGAACGTTTGGTGGAAGAGGGATATTTAGGAGAATTTGCAACCCAGGTAAGGGAAGACGCCAGAAATAATCCCATGAAAAGGATGGCAGATGAACGACCAGTACCCCCTCGCGTTCCGCAGCAGGATAATGCTCCCGGAGGAAAAGGGGGAGAAACTTTCGCAATAGATGGCGAGAACATCCCTATGATTAACATCATAATGGGAGGGACCCCTTATATGGACGAATCAGAGCAACCGACGGCCGCGAAAGGAGAAAAACGCACGCGAGATGGCACGACGAAAAAGGTGGAGCGATAGGCATATTAGATCGCATGATACTATCTTTTTCCGAAGAGGATGAACAAGGCGTTGTCTATCCTCATAATGACGCATTAGTGGTCACACCCGTCATTGCCAGTCATGGAGTCAGGAGAACCCTCATTGATAACGGGAGTACGGTGAACCTCTTTTCGCTGGAAGCATACAATCTCATGAAACGTCCCGATAACGAATTAACGCCTAGCAAAAGACCTATAGTTGGGGTAGATGGGGTCCCAATTCCCGTCACGGGGGTAATCACTTTGCCCGTGTATTTCCGAGAAGACACCTTTAAGCGATCAGAGAACTTGTTATTCCTCGTCGTGGACTTAAATTTGCCCTACAATGTCATACTCGGACGACCTTTTCTCAACCGTTTTGGAGCGGTGATATCTCAGAAGCATCTAAAGATGAAGTACCCCTCCTGGGATGGAGTAGTATCAATAAAGGGTGACCAAAAGCTGGCTGCGGAATGCTACTCGCTCATGACTCAAAGGAGCTGCGATAGATATGCATGTATAGCGGCAGACCCCTATGAGCAGGGTGATGAGAAGCGTGCTCAACCTCTGGACAAGATGGTGCCCGTGCCAGTAATCGGTATAAAGGAAGCAAGTTTCCTAGTCAGCGAAAAGCTTAGCCCAGCGGAGAACCTTCAACCGGCACGACTATTAAACAAATGCCAAGGAGATTTCGCGTGGAAACCCGCAGATATGCCAGGTATATCACGAGAAATAGCCGAGCATCGGCTGAATGTTGACCCTGGCGCCAGACCGGTTCAGCAGAAGCGACACGCGTTCTCTACTGAAAAAGCATCAACCGTAGACAAAGAAGTATCAAAGCTCCTTGACGCAGGATTCATCCGCGAGGTTCAATATCCCACCTGGTTAGCCAATCCCATCCTTGTTCCTAAGCCCAATGGAGATTGGCGCATGTGCATCGACTTCACCGATTTGAACGATGCTTGCCCTAAGGATTGCTACCCGCTCCCTCGTATAGATCAGCTAGTTGATCAGACTGCCGGGTATGCATACTTAAGCTCGTTGGACGCCAACTCTGGATACCATCAAATCCCTATGGCCCTGGAAGATGAAGAAAAGACTGCCTTTCTCACTCCTAAGGCCACGTACTGTTATACGGCGATGCCGTTTGGGCTAAAGAACGCCGGAGCAACCTTCCAACGTATGGCGAATAGGATATTCGAAGAACAAATAGGGAGGAATGTGGAAGCATACGTTGATGACATATTGGTAAAGAGCGCTAACTTTCAGGATCACTTGCGGGACTTAAAGGAAGTCTTTGACGTGATGAAAAGGTACCGAATGAAGCTAAACCCCCGGAAATGCATGTTTGCATTTCAGACAGGAAAATTCCTGGGCTACGTAGTCAACCAAAAAGGTATCTAGCCTAACCCTTCAAAGGTTAAAGCCATACAAGACATGATGTCGCCAAGAACCGTTAAGGAGGTGCAAAGGTTAACGGGGCGCATTATCGCCCTAGGGCGATTCATTTCAAAGCAAGGAGAAAAGTGTCTCCCCTTTTTCAAAGTCATACGCAAGAAAGCCTCGTTCGGGTGGACCCCGGAATGTGAGGAGGCGTTCGTTGGCCTAAAGGATTACTTATCGTCTGATCTACTGTTGACGAGACCGGAGGCGGGTGACACCTTGTATTTATATCTTGGCGCCGCTGACGAAGTGGTCAGTGCCGTCCTCGTTCGCGGCGATAACCATTTTCACCGCCCGGTCTATTTCGTAAGTCACGTCCTGAAGGATGCGGAGTTGCGATACGCCCGAATTGAAAAAATAGCGTTCGCACTTATACAGGCCACCCGAAAAATGGACAGATATTTCCAGTCTTATTCCGTTATCGTGCTTACGGACCAGCCTCTGAAAAGAATATTTCGAAAGCCTGAATCCTCAGGAAGAATGTTGATCTGGGCGCTTGAGCTCGAGCAGTATGGGTTGAGGTATCAGTCCCGACCGTCCGTAAAGGCTCAGATCCTGGCTGATTTTATAGCGGAATGCACCTTTACAGAGGATCCTTTGGCCGGTGTGCCTGAAGCAGAATGGGGCGATATGGATCTCCCGTTTCTGGAAACCTATACGGATCTTTGGATCATTCACGTGGATGGAGCCAAAAACCAAGAGTTGGCGGGAGCCGGAATCTTCATAAATGGGCCGCACGACATGCGAATTCGATATGCCATCCAAATCCTACAGCCGTTATCTAATAACGCGGCAGATTATGAGGCGTTGCTAGCTGGGCTCAGGATAGAGAGAGGATTTTCTTCCAAAGGAAGACACGATACTGGAAGGACAGGAGATCTGCGTCTAAAAATTTGTGGGGATTCCAAGTTGATAATTGACCAAGTCTTGGGGCACTCTCAAGCCCGAGAACCTATCATGGTTCAATACCTCGCCAAGGTGAAGCGAGAATTATTGGAGATAAAGAAAGAAGGTATGCAAGTCAGCTTCGAGCACATTCCCCGAGAGGAAAATGCTGAAGCTGACAACCTTGCCAAGATGGCCGCGAACCCGGAAGCATCCATACCCAAAGGTGTATATTATCGTGAGCTATCGGTACCATCCTTCATGGAGGAGCAAGCATCTCTATGTATAGAAGAACTCGAGAAGGACTAGCGAATTCCCGTAATCAAATACTTGAAACACGAAGAGCTGCCTGAGGATAACGCTAAAAAGAAGAAGGTATTAAAACAGGCTGCTCGCTGTACGTACTATGACGGGGATCTGGTTCGGAGATGTTTTTCTCACCCGGCCGCCAAATGTATAACAGAGCATGAGGGTCTTCACACCTTGCGCGAAATCCATGAAGGGGTATGCGGTATGCACGTGTCAGGCGGCACCCTGGCGGCACAAGTTTTTAGATCTGGATTCTACTGGCCCACCATCCGGAGAGATTGCCACAACTATGTGCAAACTTGCCCTAAGTGCCAGGAGTTTGCTAAAATTCCTCGGCGTCCTGCCACCGGAATATCTAAAATTATCGCCCCTTGCCCTTTCGCCAAATGGGGGATCGACATCCTAGGCCCATTCCCAAAGGCAAGGTCCCAACTGAAGTTTGTGATAGTGGCAGTAGACTACTTTACGAAATGGGCGGAAGCTGAAGCGGTCGCCACGATCACAGCGGAGAAAACTTAGCGTTTTTTTCAAACATCAAGTTATCATGAGGTTTGGCGTACCTCGCGTCCTTGTCAGCGATAACGGAACACAGTTCACTAGCCAGTTCTTCAAAGACCAGTGCTCGGAATTTGGGATTGAGCAACGATTTTCCTCCGTGGCTCACCCGCAAACCAACGGACAGGCGGAAGTAACCAACCGGAGCATCCTCAGCGGTATCAAGAAAAACCTAGAGGGGTCTAAAAAGAAGTGGGCTGATGAGCTGCCATACGTGATGTGGGCGTACCGCATGACCGTTAAGATCAGCACCGGAGAAACACCCTTCGCGTTGGCCTTCGGGACCGAGGTTGTTACACCGGTGGAAATTGGAACCATGAGCCTACGGGTGGCTCACTTTCGTGAGGAATTAAATGAGGAAAGGTTACGAGCTAACCTGGACGCGTTACCAGAAGTCCGAGAAGAAATCCTTCTGAAAACGCAGCATTATAAACAAAAAATGACCCGTTATCATAACAGGCGTGTCAAAGAGCGGTTGCTGGCCGGTGATCTGGTGCTCAGAGACAAACGAGCAGCTGGACAACGTATGGGAAAACTCAGTCCTAACTGGGATGGACCATATCGCGTCACCCACATTGTCGGGAAAGGAGCCTATCATCTGGAGACACTCGATGGTACGCCCTTATCCAACTCTTGGAATATTGCTCGCTTGAAATTATATTATCCTAGAATTTAATTTTATCTGCACCTTTGGATTATGTCAACCCTAACCGTGGCTAACGCTCGGTGAGAGAGTTTTCCTGGGTTTTGTGGTTGCCCTTGTGCAGATAAAAAGGGGGGTATCCTGGGAGTGAAAAGTCCTATCCTTGTGATGGTCGGTCTTGATCAGATGGCCCACTAAGTGAGGGCACGACCCAGCATACCTTTAAATAGCGTCGGATTGAAAGATCCCTGACGCCCCCGGGGGTGAAAAGTCTTATCCTTGTGATGACCGATCTTGATCAGATGGCTCACTAAGTGAGGGCACTACCCGGTATCTTTGGGAGTGAAAAGTTCTTTTCTTGTACTGACCGTTCTCGTGGAGACGACCCATCAAGACAAGGCACGCCCTAAAGAAATAGAAACTCCGTTCTAGAAACAAGAATCCTATCTTAATGACCAGGCTGATACAGTCGGGTCATTAAGTAAGGACACGATTCTAAACGAGAGGACAACGCCTAAAAGTGAAAATTCCCCAGCCTTGTGATAGCTGTCCCGATCCGACAGATCACTAAGATGAGGCACTTTTCGGGCCGATCGTGAAAGGAGGGAAACTTGAAGAATCGCGAAATCCCAGCTAGTAACCAGATGTGTAATGATACGATCCTAAGCGGCGCCAGAATCGACAAGAGGAGAAAGGTGACCAAATCACCTCAGATTTGAGTGATTCTAATTTCATAATGAAGCCTGGAGTCTTGGCTATCTCGTGTTCAAATTTCAGGTTATTTGGACTAGGGAATCTGGAGTTACATCAAGTCGAAGTGCTGTTGCTCAGACTGTGAGCGAGAATGGACAATGCTGGATTGTCAATGAGCCTCAGGGAAAACGGATCCAGCTTTTTGTGAGATTCCAACTGGATATTAAATTTCAGTCCAAGACGAAGCTTTGGGTTCAAGTTTCGGCCCATTTGGACTTATGGGTCAACAAAAACGCTAGTTGGACATTTTACCATGCATGGTGCACGCAAGAAGATATTTGTCTTGGAGTTTCAAGTCGAATAGACATCTTGAGCGTCTACGATGTGTGTGGAAGCTTTCCAGTAGTTATTTAGTAGTTATTTAATAATTGGGAGTTTTATTTTAATTAGGAATTTATCTATTTAGGAATTATCTATTTAGGAAATTATTTTAGGGTTTCTAAGTTTGTATTTCCTAGCCTATTTAAAGGCCAAGCCGTATGATTAATAATATGTTATGATGAATTTTTGAAAACTAGAGACGTTGTCTTTCTGTTGCTACCCGATTTTTTATTTTAAAATTTTCATTTGTCGCCTTTCTGTCATTAATTTTCTAAAATCGTACTTCCATTTATTTTTATCAGTCTGATGTTTATTTTTACGCTTAATGTCATTTAAATTTTATTCCATACTTTTTTCGCATTTTTATCACTTTTTTTCGTTCGAACCCGTATCGGTCCCGAGTAAAATTCTCGAAATCGATGGTCGAACAGTTCCGCTCATTAGCTACTTATCTGTTATTATTTTTCTAACTCGTGCTATCTCTTTCCGTTTCGTTCAATTTTTATTTTAGTATTTTATTACGCTCGAACTTTTATTGCTTATAAGTAAATATTTTTTATCAAGCTATATAGCGAACTTTTCACCATTTACTGTGTACTAATAATTTTATTTTATTTTACTCTGCATTTTAGTGACTTCGGTCCGAGTTTATATTCACTTTCAGGCAAAATTGTTCGTACCACCTGTTCAAACCAGGATAAATCAAAGGGAAGATCAAGATTTGATCTTAACCGTTGATCTGGTTGACTTACAAGTCAACCAAGATCAAACGGTTCTCTAATTAATAGGTTTCCCCTATTTCTCACCACCTTTCTGCGCAGGAGCTAGAGAGATCAGTTGATCCCTCCTTTCCTCCCTTGATCCTCACGGCTTCCTCGAACGGCACCACAACGTGACCAGCAGCCTCGAGCCTCACCACGGCTGATACGATCACACCTAACCTCATTCTCTCTATGTACCAACACCACCTAAGCATGGGGATCTCAGCCACAACTGTCCAGTGGCTACGCATGGGGATCGCAGAACAAAGCTCGGCAACAAATGCTCCATCCAAGAGGGCCAATCATCATGATCCGATGGAAAAGCAAATGACGTCTGATTTGAGCAAACAAAGTCTTGATGGAAACGTCAAGATGTTAGCTTTCATTTGGGACACGTTTCGGGCCAATCTGACGGGTGGATCAAAAGTTATGGTCGTCGACATTTTAGCGCGCAGTTTGAACGAGCCAGGATTAACGAGATTCCTAGCGTTTTGCCACCAGCTTCAAGGGAATCTTGCGAGCTGTCTCCATCCCACTTGTGTTATTTTATTATATTTGTTTTCTATAAATAGAACATCAAGCTAGCTTTCATTTTCAGATATAATTGCCAAGTGAAAAGCTAGAGAGAAATCCTCCTCTAGCCTTTTCACCAAGGCATTTATCCTAGTGTGATATTTGAGTGATTTAAGATTGTTTCCTTTCTTGTAATTCAAGTGTGTTCTGAAATAATAATCAAGTGTTCTTTGTGCTTTCAATCTGAGTTCAATTCAAGTGTACCATCATCAATCCATCCAACTCCAATCCAAACACAACCCTTTCCATTCATCCTTTCTCATATCATCTATTTCCGCTGCACTTATACTCCATCTTCCATCATATTTCCTTCCATCTTCCAATCTGCCTTGTGTCACAACTCCAAGCTAGATCCTCCTTCAAACATAGATTCAAACTCCCCTTACAAAGGAGGTTGGATCTTATCAAGTGGTAGCGGAGCTCTAGCCGCTTCGAGTTGCCTTCTGTTGCCTTTCTTCTTTCCGAGTCTGTCCAGAAAATCCACCATATTCCTGTCTCGTTTTGTGAGTAATACAGCTCGAAAAGATCTGAATTTTTGTGTCAAACACCTTCGTCCTGTGCTTAACAATTTTCGTGTTTTGGTCGTCCTGAAATTCTATGAAAATAGTACTCTTTCTTATCAAAACAAAAAGTTGAACAGATTTTCATCCGAGAAAAATAGTTCTATATTCGTGGTCGAGTTACTCTGTGTTCGTTGTCGAATTTCATTTTGGTTCCTTCATAAAAGTTATAGCTCTACGTCTTAAAAGTGTCCCTGTAAAATTTCGTGATCTTTAGACAACATTTGCTATTTCTTTGACTCCAAATCGAAAGTCTGCACCAAGCTGTCCGAAAATTCAAGCAAGAACAGTCTTGGTGTTCTTCAAGCTCTTGATGTGTTCTTGAGTTTTCATGAAAAGAAGAAAGAAATCTGGCTACAATACTTTTCATCTTCCACTCCTTGCCAAAAGCTTGTTTCCCCATTAAGTATTACTTACCAACTCATTTCCTTTTGTCTTTTGTTCAAAAATAGAACATCCTCTTACACCCACTTATTCTTGTCTCAATATTCTCTTACACCTCATCCACTTTACTAAAAGACATCCATGTGCAAGACTTATCATCTTTCCATTACTCTCCCAAAAATTAGAACTTTCCCTACAAATTCTTCCAAGATCAACCTTGATTGAATCAAAATCAGAAACATTTGTTCTCTAAATTGAATTAAAAAAAAAAAAAAAAAAAAAAAAAAAAAAAAACGAGAATTGTGTGGGAATTTCAAGTGTTGTTTCAATTATTCGTTCTTTTAATTTCTATACCCCCTACATGGGCGGTTGCAATCTTTAAATTCAAGTCATTTCAATTCCGTTATTTACATTCAAGTCATTTACTTTCAAGC